>BPLS01000446.1:0-16557 GCA_019656275.1 Rhododendron kiyosumense
GAGAGAGAGAGAGAGAGAGAGAGAGAGAGAGAGAGAGAGAGAGAGAGTTTAAGATGAATATATCAAAGAAGAGAATTGATATTTGCACTCCCTTTTTTGATGTAGGTGTTCCACTTTCAACGTGAAATTACTAATAACTTCATGAACAAAGTGAAGCGTCTGTATCAAAAAAGGGAGCGTGAATATCAATTTTTTCTAAGAATTCCTGTTAACGGAATTAAGCTATCACAATTGATAAGCTTCCCCATCTTGCTGCTTGAAATGTGACAGAAGGGGGATCCCACTCGAGGGAGAAACAGCAATGGATGTGAAAATTGGATTGGTTTCCCATGTTTAATTCCTCAGATTTCTTCCAAAAAAAAAAAAAAAAAACCAGTACCATGTATAAAGTAAATAGTTTGCTTCTTCCTTCCAATGGGTGCAAGGAACTCGAATCAAGATCCCCTCATATTTGTCTCGAGAGGTATGGACCGACCACCAAACATCAATTATTCTGATGGATAGCAATGTCCGATTTAAGAATATTTTTACAAAGGATTATCATATGGGGATCCTGGTGCGAGAAAATCCTACAAAAGATTAATCTACATAATAAGGGAGAACGGTTTTTAAAACTTATCTCTCTATAAATCCTAACCATTGATTTGCTCTATAAATCCTACGGCTCTCTCTCCCTCTCTCAAACAATATTAATTACACAATTGTCACTAATTAGATTTGACATTGTGACATGCCTTCAGGCACGAGCAAACCCTAATAAAACTATATATGAAGTCGTTCAGAATTAAGAAGATAAGAAATAAAAATAAATAAAAATAAAAACCAAACTAATCGAAATTATGCGAATGGGACATAACAGAATTGAAAATGACAAAATTAAAGCGGAGAAAAGTTTTGCCAATATTTTCCATTTCTTATCGAAATGTTGTTTGGTTAGGAACTTCTGAAAGTGCCCTTCACAAGGGATTGTCCCACTTGTGAGAGACTATATGACCCCCAACATGGACATGACCCCCAACATGGACAGACTCTAAACAAAGAGTTGGGGAGTGGGGACTATTTATGAGTGGTTACTTTCTAGGTTAGGCAAATGAATCTTGTTTGCTGTTTTAGCCAGCTAGGGTACAATTTTGTGCTAGAATTAAGGATTTTATATTGCTCAAATTAAGGATTTGATATTGTCAATGTCCTTAATTCAGTAAGTATTTTTATTTTCTTCCTTAATTATAGGATGTTTCCCTATATTTTTATTCTTTTCTTGTAAATGTTTGTACTATATATATTGTAGAATTACAATGAATGAAATATCAGAAAATTATTCTACAATTGTGTTTTTTACATTTTGCACCTCCCACAGTCTAGTCAAATGACGAGCCATTTTACATACTTTTTACTTTGATTAGCTTCGTATAGCCAACCATTAAAGCCAAGGCAAATTTCATCAACCAATCTGAAAGTGTCACAACGTCAACTAGGGATGATATCGGTTCGGTTCGGTCGGTTTTTTCTCAAAATTTACACCGAACCGAATCAATCGGTTTCCTCTCATCCAAAACCGACACCGACCAAAACTGATGAAAAACCGTTCGGTTCGGTCCATCTTTTATCGGTTCGGTTCGGTCGGTTTG
The DNA here is from genome assembly GCA_019656275.1 of Rhododendron kiyosumense. Taxonomy (NCBI): domain Eukaryota; kingdom Viridiplantae; phylum Streptophyta; class Magnoliopsida; order Ericales; family Ericaceae; genus Rhododendron; species Rhododendron kiyosumense. The sequence goes on from BPLS01000446.1 coordinate 1,629, forward strand.
GAGACGAACAAGAAAAGAAACTACATAACACTATCAAAAAATGCATATTCTGTAAATAAATTTCAAAAAAAATCCCTAATCTATGTAAGAGACGAGTTTCATGTACCGTGATGCCGTTCAATCAAATGATTTGATTTCTGACCTGAGATTCATGGAGGAGAAGTGGAGAACTTTGATATTCGTGGGGGAGAAGAGGACAAGAGAGAAAGAGAGACTATAGAGAGATTCAAAGAGAGAGATAGAGAGAGATGGAGAGAGATCGACGAAGAGAGAGGCACGGGGAGAGAGAAAAGTGTCGGCCATGGAGGTTCATGGCTGCTTGGCGGAGAAATCCAGACAAGGAGATCAGCGGCGTGTGGGGACTGGACACTAGACAGATAAGTATTAGGGTTTATATGTGTAAAACTGGATGAACGGCTAGGATTAAAAGGGAAATAATAAGGTACATATCACATTCGGTTCGGTTCGGTGCATATCGGTGTTAATATTTCACAAACCGAAACCGAACCAAATAAAAAAAAATTTATAAAATGCAAACCGAATCGAACCGACTCCTGGCTAAAACCGACCGAATTGACTAAAAATCTATCGGTTCGGTCGGTTGGTTCGGTTTTTCGGTTAAAATGATCACCCATAAGTCGTCAACCATCGCACCAAACATACCAAGTATGTTGGAGCATACTCCTTGTGGACTTTTTACATGCTGTCTAGAAACATCTACCAAGTGCTTGGAGTAAAATCACCCCATAAAAGTCTACCAACAGAAGCAATTTCATTGGATTTACATCATCCAACAACCAATTAATACAAGACACCACTAATGAACAAATCAAATCAAAGGAAAAATCAAGGTATCAATAATTAGGACATAACAAAGCCACCAAACCACACATATTAGCCACGGAGAACCCATTGACTTGGGAAACATATCCATGCAGCACTGTTAATGATTGCCAAAACCACAATCTTACAAGAACAGTGCATGTCATTCACCACAAAAGAGAATTCCTCAAGGCATCTATATGAAAACCAGAAACTATGTTTCGCCAACCCTATAATAGCCTCCACTTTATGTCAAATCTAAACTTCATACATTACACCGGCATTGTTCTTTTTGACCGAAATAGCAAAAAGAGCAATCCCAAGAAACCTATCTAGTACAACAAGTTGTTGAAAATCCCAAAAGGTGTCCCAAGATTTGTAAATGAGTATATCAACTGTCAATCTTGTTTACTCCCGTGTTGACTTTTTCACCTAGTCATATCCATCAAAATGTGTCGGCGGTGGGTAAAGATCATTGCATAAAGAAACCGCGTAGAGATCAGATCCAGCATTACTCCGCGTATCCCCACAAGAAAGTTGCATTGTCTTCTTATGAAGCTGAGGATTCCCCTTCACTAGCTTCTTCATGTTGTGAGATGGATTCTGCCAACCCCTCTGCTTAGCCTTGATTGACTTTGTGAGATTCATATAGCTCGGTCTATTAGTGTTTCCACCTTCCAATTGGGTATTGCTAGACCGTGGAGTTCTCTCAGAATTCGAAGAGTAGGAATTGGATGTGGAGCTCTCCTCGTACAAAAATTCAGAACACGGGTCAGAGGTTGAGCGAGTAATTTGGCCACTCATAGGAGGCTTAGCAGTTATTCTTGTTGAAACGTTGTTCCGCATAACCTTCACAGAATCAAACTCAGAAAAACTAGCACGAGAGCCAACTATGTGATCGTCGTATTTCTTATATTTAGGAGTAGATTCTGATTGATCAGTCTTCATTTCTTCCACCAATCTGCTTTCCCAAGGCTTGGACGCTATCCAACCATCTAACCAGCTCGATCCTGAACTGTTCTTATCTAGGTTGTTTCTCCTGGTTGAGCTGGTGTTTGTTCCTAATGGCTGAAAGCAAGATAGCACAAATCTAATTAAGTTGACAACATGACCAAACCAAAAGCTCTGTACTCCCCTGGAATCAAGAATTCGGGCCTTGCAATCACTAGCCAATAGGCTTTTCTCTCATGCCTTGCGTATAAACTAAAAAAAGAGTAAAACAACATCTATAAGGTGTTTGAAGTAAAATCTTTAACCTGTTTAGATATAATGTAGGCAATTGCTCTCTCCCTCTTAATGGCTCCTTGTTGCTTCATTTGTAGCTTTGCCCTCACTTGTGCTGCTGTTCCAGGGCTGTCACACCACCCACCCTATGAATAACCATGACAAACGGATCAACGTTAATTATTTGAATAGTATGTGTGTACATTATTGTAATGTTAATATGTCAAGTTTTAGTGTACCTCAGCTTGCTTAATTGGATCAGCGTGTTTGAGGTTTTTATCGAGCGATTTCTCCACGGGCTGATCTTGGGCTGATGTTTGGACAGAGGAAGCCCTTACTCGGGCCTGAGCTCGAACAAGAGCCTGCATACACCTTAGTGTTACAGCAGCCTGCTTTCTGACCTGCCTACCTCGGAATATAGCTTGTAATCTCACTACTGCTTTCAAGGCCTTCAAAGCCTGTCTTGCCTTCAATCATCAATGCAATCATACAACCAAAATGAGCCAAAATTATATTGTGCAGAGAAGATAAAATTTCAACATATGAATCATGATTCGTTGTCACCAATTTAACTCCAAATACAGTTTTCTGTATTTGGGGAAAGCGAGCAGAAACATAAATGTGGGAGTCACATAGCACGTGAAAAACCATCATCTGGAAGTTAAATGGGATATTTCGCCTTTCTACATAAGATATATGTTTAGGCACGGACAAGAATCGGAAGATGGAGAATACAAGATCGGATTGTTCGTCAAAAGTTTAGGAAATTTGACGATGTTCCTCTCCTCTGTATTTCCTTATCTATTTTCTGCTTAACTAAAGATGCAGTCACATATTAGGTCGAGTTTTCTAAATAAAGAGAACCATCTATCACCTTCAATCGGCTGTCAAAAGACTCAAAACCAACAGGCTTACTGCAATTGTTCCTTGTTCAAGAATTACGATGATTATCGAAGACTAAAAAAGGGTTTTTTTAATCACTAAAAAGCAAGAGTTTAGAATTTATTTTTTGCTCACTCAATGGATCTGGGTTAGCTTACGCGTGCATAAACCAATTTTATAGTGACTGAAAGCTTAATAAATCCAAAAAAACCCCCAAAACTAACCATAGCCGTTTCCAATTTTCAGCCAGAACATGAACAGCGCAAAATGAAATGGATCTATGGAAATGCACATAAACAGAGCAAGATTCAAGAAAAGCATAGAAACCCAGTTACCAAAAAGGCCCGAAACATGGTCTGGATTCGAATCGCAGCCCATTCTCGCCTAACCACCACGAAATCCTTGGTTTGAGCTCGAACCACAGTAGCCACAGCTGCATAAAACGCACTATCAACTCCAGAAGAAGAAGAATCGGAGGCCTCAGACATTGCACCCAAATGGGCTCCTTTCGAATCACCCGAAGCGCTCCTCCACAGCTTCCACTTTCGGCCCTTACCACTTTCCTACAAAATTCAAAAGAAGTCAACATTGAGAAAACAAATCGAAAAATGAGAAAAACAGTAACTGGGTTGGTTTAATACGGTTTGTAAAATGGTGGTGGTGGAGTGAAAATCCAAAGGAAATCAACATTGAGAAAACAAATCGAAAAAAGAGAAAAACAGAAACTGGGTTTAATACGGTCTGTAAAATGGTAGTGGTGGAGTGAATCTTTACTGGGTAGTTTGGGTTGGACTTGTTGTGACCGATCAGTGACTTGATCCACTTTGTTCCCGAACCACCCATTGGAGAAAAGCCTCTGTTTTCTGCTGCTAGAGAGATTGTCTGAAATCTCTGCTTGTCAGGAGACCAAAAACAGAGAGAGAGAGAGAGAGAGAGAGAGAGAGAGAGATGGGTTTGATTGGAAAACGAAATTGGAGAGAGATTAGGGGGATGCTTGGGGTTCTACGTTGTGGGTAAATACTAGTAAATACGAGGAGGCGTTTGAATTTTGAAATTCGAATTAAAAGGGGAAAGTTGGAAGGGCTTGTAACGGATAGTACATTGGGTTGTGCAAGTAGTAGTATTTTATACTGAAGCATGCCAGTTTGTCGGCTGTATTTTTAGTTTTGTTGTGGAAGATTTGGGACAAATTAATCTAAACTTAGGCCCGTTCCGTAAAGGAAATAAGGCGTAGTTTATTTATTTATTTTTTCTGTATTTTGTTTGTTTTTTTTTGAATTTTTGTAAGATTCGTGTGATTTTTTGAATTAATCATCCGTCTCGACATGTGATTTTTTTTGGATTAATCATCCGTCTCGATAAGAGGAATCTAAAAAATATAAAATTATGACCAAAACCAAAAAAAAGTTAACTAAAGATGAAAAAAGTATCAAACAATTGTCTTTTAAAGGGACCCGGGATACTGTAGTGCACCCCCCGTGTAATGCGGTCAATCCGGCCGCCTATCTTGGCAATGGACAGCTCGGATTTTCATCCAAACTATGGACGGGTAGGATTTGTAGAAGCTCGGATTATATCCAACCATTCATTGTTAAGATCGATGACCAGTGTACACCTTACAGGATGCCTTACAGGGTTTTGCACTACAGAATTTCCCAATCCCTTTTAAACCCGTTCGTTTTGGGGGTTTTGGATTTGGATTCTCATTATTATCCTATTTCTCTCTAATTATTACTTCAAAGTCCCAAAACAAATGGAGTCATCCTATTTCTCTCCAATTATTACTCTAAAATTCAAGAACGAATGGAGCCTTAAAGCTTAAGTGCTGTCTTATTTGAATATTTTCAACATCCGTTTATATTTTTATACTTTTCTAATCCATCTAATTAAATGTGATGTATTATAAAAGAATGATATGTCTTGTAAACGTAAAATAAGTACTTAAAAAATAAAAACCTTCGCAGTTAAGGGAACGGAGCCTTATGAATTATGTTGGTAATGTTTGAAACCTCATTTGCACAGGGGTGTGTGCCTACCTACTTGTGACCACACTCCTTAGCTACCTACTTGTGACCATTTCTAGTGGATCGACTTGGAACTTGGAATGGTTGCTAATGAAGAAACCAATTTACAAGATTGCCGGGAAAAAAGAGAGAAGAAAAATATGCTTTTGTTTCGAATTTTGACCGCCATGTGAAAATAAAGTCGCGGTTTGAGTTCAATTTTTTTTTTTTTTTTTTTAAGAAGTGAAAGATACTCCTGGTAATAAAATTTGGCCCTATAGTAAGAAAATGGAGGGTTTGATGTCAAATTTGATTATTTGAAGATAGCAAAATGTCAGATCTAATATTCAAGCTGCCAATTGAAAGGCTCAATGGGAGCCTTCAGATCCTATGTGGTGAAGTAACGGTCACTTTTAAAGTCAGCACAAGCTCCAATCCAGCTACCATTTCAAATGCCGAATCTTATGTGACTTGGCATGACCTTCTCTCATGTCATTTTTGAAGGCATGTTTAATCTTTTTTTTTTGGAAAAAAAATTACCATTTGAAACCAAAAAATTTCAGAAAAAGGAAAAAGAATGGCAACTTCAAATTTGAAGCTATGGTTGGACAGGGAGAATATGTATAGGTCAATCGAGGAGAGGTCAATTTGCTACATTAGTCTTCAAAATAACAAATGGCACCTCAAAATTTGAAGCTAAGGTTGAAAATGTGAGAATAAAAACTTAATTTCATAAGAAACACTCGAGCAGGTGAACTCAGATTGAAGCATAAATTTCAGTAAAAACATGATAAAGTTGACATTTTGGACACATTGTGCTCCAGCATTCTTGGCAATAATCTATACAATAAATTCTTGAACTTATTTTATTACTCCAATTACTTGCATTTGAATACTCGTACAATTCAATTTCAAAGAATTAATAAAAAATAAAAAATAAAGTATAACTCTAACTGCTGAAACGCACAACGATAAGACTTTACAAGGAAATCCAAGCCCCAAAAGGGCCAGATCACCATTAAGAAGTAAATTTTGGATCAGCTCAAGTTAAATGACCCCCAAATTCAAGGCCATGAAAAAACCTTAATCTCTGAGTCAGTCCTCTTCACCCCCTTGTAAGATCACATCTTGCACCAGAAAGCATACCTAATTGCTCCAAAAGCAAGAATTCACCATTGCAGTGAAATTGGTCGAAACTTAGTTTGCTACAGAATTATGCATTACCCTTGGGCTAGGGAGTCCCATCTTAGCCAGCCGAGGCGATAAATGAATGCTCGAACTAGGCCTTGGCGAAGGGATCGCACGGGTGCTAGATAAAAAGTGTCCCACCTTTAGCCGAGGGGATAAATTTACTTGTTCCATTGCATGATATTGCAGCATTGGAGGGTATTCCCTTACACAACCGATACGTGGGCCAGCTCCAGTGGTCCATTTGGATGACAGGTGCTGGCCTAGTTGAAGTACCGGCACCTTGACATTGTCAAGGTGGTGTCCATGATGATTGATGGGGCTTGACTTCGACTCCTCTTCTTTGGTACATTTCGATGGTGGAACATCATCATCTATTGCACACCTCTGCAGAAACAACCATTCAGATAGATGCTACTAGATTCCTATACCAATTCTCATTAAGCTATTTTGGAGATGCAGCAAAATACCTTGACATTGCTCAAGTCTACATTGTGCTCCTTGAGGAAACCAATGAACTCCATGAAATTCTCTTCTGTTGGGCAGTAATGACCGCTGTATGGCCATATAGCCTGAACAAATGAGAGATTTTTCTTCAGAAATACTCAACAAAAAAGGATTTCCTGCAAGTATATATCAGTAACGAGTGAAATCCCACCAGCTTAATCTTTCTCCCAGAATGACATCAGGCTTTCGCCATTTACTCCATTTCCTTTTTTTTCAACTGAGAACAATTTTGGAGATCCAATCCCTCTAATGGGAAGGTTTATTTGTTATCGAAGGATAGGGTGCTTGAATCAATGGTTTACCAAATCAAAATGCAAAGAAGTTCAGATGAACAGATCACAACACTATACAAGTGAATCATGTTTGTGACATACCTCAAGAACACCATTATGTGCAACCAATCTCCCGGCTGCTGTTGTGGCTCCGCCGGCTAAAAAACTAGAGTGCTGGAAAAGGCCTTTCTTCTTCTGCCCAACGTAAAAGTTTCTCGATGTGCTGAGCACAAATATCCACTTTGAGCACTCAGTGGTGTCCAAAGGTACCCCATTTTGTTTGTAAACAAGCTTCCCACTCTCTACAATCACTTCATATGCTTCCCTCTCTATCTGCAATAGGATATGTTACATATGTATCACTAGATTGATTCATTGACATATATGTATATATGTATATGTGCGCAACAAGAAAATCTCAGATACTTACTGGTCCCAGATATTTGATGCATTGGCGCTGCAAAATGGTCCTTTGGCACTTATCAAGATTTGCTTCTTTACCATCTCCAACATCCAGCCTGAATTTTCACGAATGATAAGTAGATACGAAAAAAGAAGACAGAGATTCAGTTAAATGGAAATAGGCAGGCTTTTTTGTGCTTTACCAGTAAAAGAAAGGTTGCGAGCTCTGACTGTTAAACCAGACGTCATAATATAAGTGTAGGTTGTGTCCATAGCGATGGCGTGGATCAATCTATCAGATATGAGAAGGAAAAACTGTTAGGTAACCGAGGCTAATTAAATGGTCTAAACGATGAACTTGATCTGAACTGAGTAAACATGGAATGGAAGTTGCACTTACAGCTTCAAGCCAGTGTCTGAGATTTAGTTTTTGAGCTTTCTCGTCCTTCGACAACCCCTTTCCAACCTAAAATAATACAAGGTGTGAGAGGAAAAAGCTTATATTTAACTTATTTACATTTTATGTTTTGTGTTGGTCAAACTTCAAAACATGGCACTGAATTTCTGAAGTTTGAAAGAAGAAACCTAGCTATGTCCAGAAAAAGTAAGACTTTTCTTTTGAACAGAAAAGTAAGATAGACTTGGTAATTTTAAAGTGAGTCGTTTCAAATAATTTTTCCAAGCCTTATTGGCATACCATATAGGAGACTAGGTTTGTAGAAATGTAGAATGCCATGGGAAGTACCTTAGCTGCTCTAGTCTTAGCCCGAGCCCATCGCGAAACAGCACTTTCTGGTTTCTCAATGCTAAAGAATGACACAGAGCTCCTCCTAAGGGCTGCAAAATCTAATGCCTTCCACCTGCATTATTCAACACATGAGTTTGAACTCGATGAATAATTAAAACTTGGTTCTAAACGACTAAAGAGAGGGATCCGAAAACGGGTACCAGAGCTCCTCAACAACAACGGCACAGTCTGCAAGGTTTCTTCTAGTCCGGTAACTCTTGTAAACTTTCTGCACCTTAAGCGCAGCCTCATCAAGCTCGCTAACTGGCCTTGGAGAGAACAGAATTCCAAATTCAGCCGATGATTTTGAAGGAGAATTTGCCTGGTGTGTGTAGGAAACGGTTGCATCGAGTTTTAGCCTTTTGGGCTTCCATTTCTCAAAGCATAAATCAGGTTGTTCACAGCTATCGGAAAAATCTGGCGCATTATCGTTCTCTAAATCTCTTTGCTTGAAGCTAACCGTTCTCAATGTCTCCTTTTGTTTAGAGTCGAAGCTAAGTGATCTTATAACCATTCTCAAGTATCTCTTCTGTTAATTGAAATCACAATCTCAAGTGTATATAACCTGTTCAGCAAGAAATGGAAATTCATCATATAGCAATATAGTAATTAATTAGCCATTATGCAGGACTAACCACAAAACATGATCAGCTTTTCTTTTGACAAAATAAAGCAACAAAATGCTTCAAAATTGCGATACAAACAATTAAGTATGTTCGCGAACTTTGAAGGAAGACATGTTGGAAACATACAAAGATTGAGCAATGAAATGACAGCGTGACAGATTTGTTACGTAAAAAACGAACACCAGAAACATCCATGATGCCCCTTTCTACCTTGTCTGTGATATTCTATCATGATATGCAATGACTACGATCGAATGCTATATATATATATTGTTTGTAAGTCCAAACTGAAGTTGGTTCCTTCAAGTACGCTGGGGGGGACAAAGATTGTTCAAAAAGAAAGTTCTTAGTCAGTATCTTGTTTGTTTGAATTGAAAAATGAGCAAAGTCTACTTTTACCCCTGTGTTATCGCCATGTACAAATACCCCCCTCATAGTTCAAAACTGGGCACATAACTTACCTGTGGTTTTAAAAATGTGCGGATAGACTCCCTGCCGTTATGTTTTCCATCCATATTAACGGAGGTGTATCTCGCACGCCTCTAGAATGTAATCTGAGTCATTCATAATGTATTAAATAAAGAATAGAGTATCTCTGTAAAAAATCATCTCGATCAGGTATCAATAACCCAATTATCTAATTTTTAGTAAATTCAAATTTGAAATTTTAATTTCATAACAAAATCGATTCGACCATGAACTTTTCATTTTTTTGATTGACTAGAATTTTGTCATAGATGTAGTACTCGTCAAAATTTACAATATCAACGGTTTAGATTTAATTTTTAGTATAAGGGATGGTGTGATTAAATTTAAAAAAAAAAAGAATCAAGAGACATGATGAAAGTTTATCGGTCTTTTAATGCTGTGTCCATTAATATGGATGAAAAACATGACGGCAGGGGGTCTATCCGCATATTTTCAAAACCATAGGTAAGTTATGTGCTTAGTTTTGAACCATGAGGAGGTATCCGCACATGGCGATAACTACAAGAGGTTAAAGTGGACTTTGCTCTTAAAAAAAGAAAGAAAAGTATCGGTGGGAAAGCTTGGTTTTTTCTTTCTTTTTTTCTTGCATGGATGAATACACGAGTGGTTTGAACTTGACCGGTTCAAAGCGTTTCGATAGTGCTACTTTCGTAACATGTTGATGCCATGCTTGTTTAGAGAGAGAGAGAGAGAGAGAGATTGATTCTGACTAGTTTCCTTGAAATTTCAGAAGAGAAAACGAGTAAGAGAGAGACGTAGGTAGCTTGAATAATTTAATGGAGTGTGAGATACACCATGACTAGAAACGACTCAAACGACTGTAGGTCTAGTGCCGAACCAAAATACAAGGCACCCGCCCTTACTATTTCAAACCTGTTACGGCTTTCTTACTTGCTATGCAATTTAGCGGTGCCATTCTTGCTATCTTTGAACTATTACGACCTTCTTACTTGCTACGCGATCTAGCGGTGCCATTTTGTTATCAATATAGCCTGGATTTTGTGTAGAGGGGGCACGGGATCAATTTGACCTTGTTCAACTAACACTCTTGTGACATTAAGGCCCCGTTTCAGAAACCTTCTTAAAAAATAAATATTTTATTTCACATTTTCAAATTCAAAAATAATATAAATGAAAAATAATTTTTCAATTTTTTTTTCATCGTATAAAAGATCTCATCAAGATCTTTTATATAAGATCCATATTGCATATTTTTAGATTTCAATAAGTCCATAATTTTTTAACTTGAAATTATCTTCTTAAAAAATAAAGACTTTCTTTTTTTTTTTCTGGCACGGGCTCTAAGTAAGTCTTCGTTAAGGTTAGAAAAAATTTTACCCTGATTTTGGATGGGGACGTTTATTTAATTGGTTAGACCATTTCTCCAACCGTCGTGTAAGAAAAATTGTAGAAGTGTCTCTACCACAGGATAAGAGTTTGGGCCACCTCTATACGGTGCCTAGAGGCCAGTCTAGTCTGTTGTGTTATATTTCCACTGTTCCGATTTATTTGTTCAATTTTGGATTTTTAACTTTTTAAGAAAACCAAATCTAATTCATTGATTTAAAAATTTACCTAATTTGAGCTATTGATTTTTAAATTGGACAATCAATTTGAAACATGTGTAAGTCAAAAAGGGGACAAATAAATTGGGACAAAGAGAGTATATAAAGAACCTGAGGAGTTTGGTCAATTGGACACGAGACATCAAATAAAGGCTTGCACTCAAAAGTTCAAACTTGTATTAGGCTAAACATTCTAAATTTTAAGGTTAGTGGAGGTTTTTGTGATAATTCACTTCAGAATCTCAAGATTAGTCAAGACCAATGCATGCTGACCGAGACATCCGACTACGTACCCAAACCAAGCAAACCACTCGGTCGTACTTGTCTTCCCAATTTAAAAGTAAACTCAGAGACTGAATTCTAAAACAAGAAATTGAACAGTTAATTAGATTGTCCTTCGGGGCAGGGCACTGGACAATGAGCCCACTGGAGTTTCAAACAAGTTGTTTAGACAATCTGACCTTTTGTTAAATTCCGCTTGACCCCAAAAAAAAATTCTGACCCTTTGTTTTACTATTCTTTAATATCACCGACAATGAACCTTCGAAACACGTTTTACAAGGATCTCGTTTACCAGATACCCACGCTTCCCAATTGGCAAACATTATCGGATGGTCTTCGGGTACGGTCACATGGCGCCCCGACGCCTTTTTTCACTGCACAATTATGCTGGGCTCATGACTTATGTACGGACTCTCCGTATGAATTTGTGCCGGAGAAAGGGTCGGGCCACCATGTGACTGTGCCCAGACATCGTTGAATAATTACTCATTGGACCTATCTCTCTTTTCAAGGGTACAAAATCAAGGAAATTCTCTCTTTTTCATGAATATGGAACTAGGCAGTCAAGTTTGTTCATTGGAGGCGTATTGATCGAAATTCTTTGTTAGATGATTAGTTTGGCTTTGTCGAAATTCTTTGTAATGATCTCCGTTTTATAAGTGCCACTGTGCGTTTATCAATACAATCTTCTCACTTCTAACAAAAAAAAAAAAGAAACGATCATCTTGATTTTTCGTATATATTCAATTTCCTAATCACGTAATTGTCTTGAAATCGTCTTTAAAAAGTAAAATAATCATATTATTCGTGTATTTCATTGAAGAATCATTTGAGTATCGATTTGATCAATGATCTGCTCAATCGAGCCCTGGATGAGGGGACAATTTTAAAATTTACTTAATTTTAGTGGGGACCGGGTCAAGAAAACTTAATAAATCTCTTTCAAACAGTTGGTTATTGGTAGTAGTATCACAAATATTTTAAACCGATAAAGATTAAAAAAAAGACATGGATGAGGATGGATGATCTTGCTTATCCCCAACAAATCCTGGATTTTTGGGATCAAATTCTCTACTTGGGGGACAAGCTTGGGGGTTTGTGGTGGGGGGCAACCCTTGTCCACATTTAGGGACACACCCCTGCTCCTGCATGAAAAAAAAGAGGCAAAAAAAATAAAAAAATTTGGAGGTTCGGTGCTTAATCGTTGCTTCCTAGCTTGAGATTTACTGTAGTTCAGTGCGGTTTCGGCTCTACAAATTTGGGGGTTTGGTGCTTAATCGTTGGATTTTTAAATTATAGTGATCCCTCTCTTTGTTTTAGGGCATTTTATCTTGTACTCTACAGACACTTTCAGCTAGATTTCAACTTTGCAATAAAATGAAATTCCGCTCTCAATAAAAAATTTAAGTGAATAGGAGGAAAAATTACTACAATTACATATAGATTCGTACTGTTTGGGTAATCTTAGGAATAAAAACAGTAAAATTTTACCCAAACAAAATTCCTGATGGAGAAAGAAAGTGATCGAGTTGAGAACAGTCAGAGTTGACCATATCAAAGTGGCATGAAGTAACCTTGATTTCCATCACTACGTACTACAATGGATAAGGACCATTGTATTTCATTGCATAACAAAAAAAACAAAAAAACAAAACTTGACAATTTCAATGTGTAGTCTTTAATTTATTAATATGTATTTTTTTTAACACAATATTTAACAAGACAGTGTTACATCGAATAATGAAATAGTTTCTCTTTCTGTGGTGCCTTTCCATAGCCGATACAGGCGTTTCAAACAAGTTGTTTAGACAAAAGGTCATTCCACACATTGTGGGAGACTGTCACCATTGCCCCTTTGATAATTCTATGAGTAAGAAAAGTTTATATTTCGATGGATAACGCAATTAAATTAAATTCTATTGGTCGGATGATACAGTTGATTAAATTTGTACTGGTCAGATAACATGGCACTCTCTAATTGGTCGAATGACACGGCACTTTCTGATTGGTTGGATGACATAATAATTTCCTAAAGGAAAATAGGCAATCCGAAATAGTAGACTGAAATTTTTTATTTTTAGTAAGGTCTTATGAGAATTTTCTAACTGCTTAGGGGTCAAACTCCACATAATAATTGAATCCGTGGAGTTTTAATTCGCGTGAGTAGCGTTAGTTTTCACCTGTTCTAGGCTTTCTTTCGGTTTTAGATTTGGGCTCCTCTTGATGTCTCCAAAAATAATCCGGCTGTGGAGAGGTGTTTTGTGGACGAAGATACACCTCGTTTATTGTAGACACCCTACCCTGGATTATCCGGATTAGCTTATTTACGGTCTTTTATTGCCCCAATGATGATAAAAGGTCGAAAACATCCGAGGTCGATGGAAGGTCTTGAGCTTTGAGCTTTGGACATTCCCCTTTCAAACTCTTTCAAAATCCATTTCGATCGCTTCAAACCCTTCGAGCCAAATGGCCCCAGCAAACCCTACTTGCATACGCCAGTGTCCTCATGGCGTGCGCCAGTGAATTGCCACGTGTCGGTCATCGATCGTTGACTCAGTTTGACTGGCGCACACAGGTCAACATCTGGCGCACGCAGGTCAAAACCAGTCAAATCACCACTCTTCTGTCATATGCTCGGGACTTTTGTGACCACCCGGTATAATCCACAGTGCCCCTGATGATTACACTCGGCAGGGACGTCCCCCCCTCTCTCCTACACACCCCATCATCTAGTCCCATGCATTTAATGCATGGGAGGCTCTCCCCCTAACCTAACCAACCCTTAACCCCAGCTGACTGCCACTCCCTTCAGTCACCCCTGGCCTATAAATACCCCATTGCATTCATATGCAAGGGGTTGGTTCCATTAAGAGCTTTCAAGTCTCTTTCATCCATTGTTGGTCTTCTTGCTCCTTCTTTCTCCTCCATTGAAAGGGCAAATAGGCACTCCAGACTATATACCATCCACCCTCCATCCCTTAAACCTCAAGCTCAAGGCTCAATCTTCCCTTTCATCTCAAAACCAAAGGTATACCACCTTTTGAGTGACTTTCTGTTTTGACCGCTGAGGGGAACCAGTAAGGTCTAGGCTGGTAATCAATACCAGCCCTGGCCTTAAAACTGGTAAAATGTAAAGATCGTGCGAAGTGAACAATTGCGCACGCTAGTACCGTCACGCCGTACGCCAGTCATGGCAGTACGTGCACCACTGGCGTGGGGATCATTGGACACCTGCTCCTTGCTTATGTTTTCTTTTCATCACCTTACTGCATGCTAAGAACCAGTTTACTGCTTTCTGTACTTAGGGCTGTTTAGTTGTAACATTCAATATTTATTCATATCTGCTTTAAAAGGCCTCTGGGATCTTTCTGGTCATGTTCCAGAGCCCAGATGATGCAAAGCCAAGCACTGGACAAGAGGCGTGACTGGCGTACGGTCTCTTATGACTGGCGTACGGCAGTTATGATAAGATCCAGTGGCTGGCCCTTACATCGTAACTTAATTTTGGCCTCTTATTATTTTCCTACTCTGTTTATGGGGTTTTCTGTCCATTTTCATGGCTTCAAGCCATTTTATCTGTTTGTAATCTGTATATATGCTGCTATTAAACTGCGTGGTTTGTCCTGGGTGTGCGCTGGTCCATTCCAGAGCCCAGAAGGTTGCAAAATAAGACTGTGAATGCATAAGAGTGGAGTACGCCAGTTGTGCCGGTATGCAGTCGCCTAGCCAGTGCATACCGGTATGTTGCCTGCTCATACCTCTGAAAGACAGCGTACCCCATCTGTTCAAACTATTCACAGTGCTTGTTCTCAATCGATATTCTTTATTCATCATTCAAATCAATCATCCATAAACATTTTGTCACATAACTTGCAACTTG
>BPLS01000446.1:16781-45340 GCA_019656275.1 Rhododendron kiyosumense
CTGTTGCCTGCTCATATCTGTGAAAGACAGCGTACCCCATCTGTTCAAACTATTCACAGTGTTTGTTCTCAATCGATATTCTTTATTCATCATTTCAAATCAATCATCCATAAACATTTTGTCACATAACTTGCAACTTGTTACAGTTTTAATCCCCCATTAACTGTTCTTCCGCCCTAACTAGCTAAAAAGCGATCAATGAGAGAAAAATGCAAACATTTTACAAAATGCCTGAGTAGAAACCGATTTTCGGATTGGGCGAGAAGAGTGCCATAAAATCATTCCCTTCTCGTAACTGGCTCCCGAACCTCAGATATTGAAGGTGACAACGGACCAGTCTACGCCTCTTCAAATCAAACAAACGTAGCAAACGTTTTCGAGTTCGGTTTCTTTGGTGTTTTACCGCTAAAACCCGAATGGCGACTCTGAATCGAAGCGTTTCGCCGCGCCTTTCCAAAAGAGGGCCGCACCCATTTTTATAAGCAAGATCTTTGGGGCGTGTGCCCACAATTATCCCCTTTCCCCATCCACCATTCAACCAACTTCTACTATCCATTTTATCCAAAGTCATATTTTCCATTCAAACATATCCTGACACTCCTTATTTAGTTTCAGGACTCTCATTGAAAGATTTTAGAGTCAAAAATCCATTATGACCATTTAAGATAAAATGATCAGAAAAATAAAATTTTCGCACTGGTTTAAACAAATTGAAAATTGGAACACTTAAGTTTTAACTATATTTTAAAATATATAGAAGGTGTAAAAAAATAATTGTTCCAATTTTCAATCCGTTTGAATTGGTGCGGAGATCTTAGTTTCTGATCATTTTATCCTAAATTGTCATAATTAAATTTTGACTCTATGGCTCTTGTGGATTAACTTTAAGAGATATTTGATTATACGACTTTCTTAGGACTAATTAACGAGAGCCCTAGAGTTAAAATTAATTATAATCATTTAGGATAAAATAATCAGAAAATTAAAATCTTTCCACCGGTTCAAACGGATTAAAATTTGGAACACTTAATTTTTTAACCATATTTTTTAATATATAAACTGTCTAAAGTGGTTGAAAAATTAAGTATTTCAAATTTCAATTCGTTTGAACCGGTGGAAAGATTTTAGTTTTTTGATTATTTTATCATAAATAGTCATAATTAAATTTTATTTAATCCACATTCTCTAATATTTTTTTTCCAAACAACCTACTATTTAATCGGAGAGGGGGGCGCTGCTGTCCCCTTGGGGACAGCAGCATGCTGCTCTGCCCCATTTTAGGGCCCACCCCGGTCTTGCTCTAATGATCGGAATTGTTCACTTTGTAGAGCTCATTGAATAGAATAACTATAAAAAAATCAGTTTAATTGGATATCATTAAGTGTCTGATCGGAGTCTTTTTATCTTGAAAAGAATGAATCCGAAACACTGGATCAAATCCACTGTAATCCATGGACTGAGAGTTATATGGGCTTTGATCAAACACTTAATGATATCTAATTAAGCTGATTTTTTGCATAGTTGTTCTATTCGATAAGCTCTACAAAGTGAACGATTCCAATTATAGGAGCGAGACCGGGGTGGGCCCCAAAATCGGGATAGCAGCCCCATGCATCCTATTTAATCCACTCTCCATAAACATCACATCAATATGAGTCATCCCTTATTAACTAATACCCCATACTATCTTATTCCCCTTATGAACTAATACCCCTAATTCTTTTCCCGCATCCAAACGGGTCCTAAGCTCTCTAAAAAATCGGGGTTTAGGGGCTTTATCTTCGGTATTACAATAAAAGTTAGGGTAAAAGTCATAATTTTTTTGCTTTTTAATTCGTCTCCTAAACGAACAATAAATGCTGGAAAAAATTGAATAAAGGCAAACCGAAAAAAAGCCCAAAAATTCCTTAGCAGAACTCAACCTAAGCTTAAAATATGTTAGATTTCATTTAATTTATCAAAGATTTGTGATTATTGACAATGTGAGAGTTGTATCATCATCGCAAAATATAATTAAAAAAATGGTCGATGAATGTTAGAAGGATGAGGGGCAGTTTGGAAACAGTATACTAGTACTATTAAGAGCATGTACACTAAGCATAGGTAAAATACCTACCAAAAAAGCTACAATTTCTATTTTATCTATCCATGTTTTCTTCCACACCACAACAGTCTCTTCATAATCTTCTCTCTATCCATTAAATTATAGAAAAGAATAAAATGAGAGAGAGAGAGAGAGAGAGAGAGAGAGAGGAAAAAGAATAAAAAAATTGGATATAGAGCTGCAGGACCTCTGTAAATTTGTTGAGGACTCGCCACAAATGTAAAATGCATTGGTGTTTACCTAGGGTGGTGCAATCCCACTTCTGTGCCTTTCCTAGCCAAAGTAGATAAAAATGCAAGTATGCCTAGGCTGGTGTATTTACTCTAACACCATGTACAGAGGAGCTAGCTTTATTCATTTTGGGTTTCAAAATTTTTTAGTACGATTCTCAATAAATTTTTTCTATATATCTCTCACCACTCATCAGTCATTACCCTAAAAAAAATTTCGAAAAATCCAAACCGAACAAAGTATTAATCTTTGCATATAAAATGGCGCGGACACTCATCCTTGACTTTCCCATTGACAACGTTAATGAGGTTATCATCTTGCTCATTCCCCAACAAATCCTATATTAGATTCTTTAGTACTATAATTTGGGGGTCGATCTGGTGGGGGAAGTGGGGTAACACTTGTCCACAAACAACCATACACCTCTAGTCCTTGCCGACAATTATGGAAGCAAGAATACTCATTTGTACGTGTGATGTTGGGGTTTCAATGAACATATTGTTTTTTGAACATATCCACACGGGAAAAACTCTGTCCTTTTTAAGGTGTCCCTCAACTATGCCTCCGAATAATTAATATTATGTTTTTGAGTGATTACGTTATGTCATTTTAAAAAAAAATGTTATGGCCTAATATAATAATAATAATTATTATGATAAATGTTATGCCATTTTGAAATGGATTATGCTCTCGATTGGTTAATATTATGTCTTCGAGTGATTATGTTATAAGGAAATGCCGTGTCCCCCGACAAAGAGGGAGACACCATAGTGTCATCCATGACGCCATCTAAATTCAACTTTCATTGTTATTGTTTTCCTTTTTGCCATCTGTTTTACGTTCTGTTGAAAGATGACTTGGTAGTAGTATTTCTTCTTGTTTGTTTGTAGGAATTTAATTCTCACGCGCTCAATCACTTTCCCTCTCCCTCTTTCTAACACGTCCCCTCCCCAGGTAAATATCCAACTCTTTCTCAATTTGTGAAAATTTAAGGGGAAAAAAGAGAAAAATTCCAAGAAATTAGGATTGAGAGTATAGAGGGTTGGGACCCACCACATTTGCCGATAGTATTTATAGATGGTTGTGTATTCGTTTTGTTCAGAAATTTATAGCTAAGTCCAAAATGCTGTTAAGATGGATATTAAGTTTTTATATAGTATCATAGTGGCCCTCCCGCATATTAGAAAACGCATTATTCACACTCTGTGATGATATAACCAATAAAAGATTGCACGGATACACCCATTAAAAAGTTTCATGTGATGAATTTTGAACGCGATTGAACGTGAGGGGATGTTAAAAGAATATAATCTCACATTATTTAAATATGAAATGAATGATCACTTAAACTTAATGTGATATTAATACATCTCCATCTAATAGCATAATTTTCTGGATTTGATGAGTCGGACTGATAGTATATGTGAGTATTTACCCTTGCACCTATTTTCCTAGCTATCGTAGAACATTGAAATCTAACCCATGATCCTTTTTTTTTTTGGGTCATATAGAAGAAGCTATTAGCCTAACCCCAACCTAACCCATCAACAAAATAAATAAATTAAATAAATTGAGGAATTGAACTCCACAGCCTGACCTCATAGCACTTAAGTACAGCTACATAATCGCTGGACCATCTGCCCCAGTTATCTAACATATGATCTACTAGTGCTAAAATCTAATAGAGTCCCTAATAATTTTCTTGCCAACATATGTTGTTTTAGCTGGTTTTAGCTTTGGTTTTACTTAAGAGAGTTGATTTTAGCTTCATTTACTGTGTGAGGCTGAGTATATTGTTTCTCAAAAAAATATATTGTTCTATCCAAGCCTGTGACTTGTCACTTGCGCGCCATTCTTTTTATAAATTTTGTGGACACCAGGGCTATGTTTGAGTTGTTGGAATCTCTTGAAAATACAATTCTTAAGAATCAAATTCCTTTTAAGTCAATACGTGAAATAATTTTATTCCGCTGTTTGGATTAGTTTTGTAATCTTATCCAGAAAATGTATAACTTTATTACAATCAATAATTTTTTCAAGGATTGAACTATTAATCTAAGATTAAAGGACAGGATTAAATTCTCAGTTACTCTGAGAATGTGTTTTCTAATTGAATTTGTCATCAAGAGTCACATTCTCACTGATCATTAGATTTAGGGAAAATGACGGCCTAGAACGTATTTTGATAATTAATACCCGCCAAAGACAAGCTAAGAACATTTGTTAATGCTGAAAATATTCTTGACGGGTATTAATTATCAAATCACATCCTTGACCGTCATTTTTCCTTAGATTTATGTCATCCAAACCGAACTTAGAGGTCGCTCTTAGAGCATCATTGTAATCAACTTCTTTTTTTAATCAAAGAATGCTGCCCAACACTCCACCACTCGAAGATCATTATGGGCTGAATACCACTCCAATTCAAAGTTGGGCCTTGGCCCATTACTCCCATTCTAAGCCCACTCAATGTTCTCAACTATCCGAGGGAAGAAAAAACAAGAAGAGTAGAAAACCTTTCCTACCAAAATCAAGAATCAAGAAAACCCGTTTCGGGTAGGCGTTCAGCGAACGAGATAACCGAATCCGAAATTCAAGGCGTCTGAATCTCTCCCAAAATGGCAGAGACTAATCCTGAGCCCTCGAATCATTCTTCAGGTACTAAATTTCTTCTCATATGTATTCATTGGTTGCTTCTTTCTTCTTGTTATGAGAAAGATGTTCAAAGCTAATGATTCTTTGGTCTTTCTTGACTTGATGGGCTTTTGGGGTCGAATTGTATGCATAGTTGGAAGCCGCATGTTTTAATTCCGAGGATTGAAACTGAATCTTTAGTTTTGAGCAAAAATGACGAGCATTTTAGGGTTTTTTTTTTTTTCCTGCTAAGCACGATCTACCTCAAGTATTTGTATTCTAAATTCTAAATTGATATCCAAGATTCTATCTTGCTGGTATCTGAAAAATAATCTGAATTGTGGGTTTCGTGTTTTCACGTCTTAATTATCCTCCCCTCTTTTCAATTCATGGTTTCTGCACCACTTTGGATGGCAATTAGTTAGGGCTGATAAACAAATCGAACAATTGATTGTTCAAGCATGGTTTGTTTATGAGACGAACTGATCCCAAACGAGTTTTAATTGAGCCGGTCACGAAGCAATTTCGGAGCTTGGATTTTTGAACATCAGCCGAGCATTAATTTTTTTTATATTGGTTTAAAAGCTTAACGAGCATAAGAAGATGTCCAAACTTGGTTTGGTTATGTAACAAAACAATCTCAAACAAGCCTTTTAACGAGCTAACACGAGCTCAAACTCGAGTGGTTTGGTTCATTTATCAACCTTAAAGTTAGTACACTCTAAAATCTAAACTAAACTATAAAGGGAAAATGACGGCCCAGGACGTGTTTTGATAATTAATACCTTTTAAGGACATGTTAAGAACATTTGTTAATGAACAAAATGTCTTTGACGGGTATTAATTATCAAAACATGTCCTTGAAATCCTCTGTACTACTAAATGGAGTACCTAATGCATATGATAATGGAAGAAAGTAGATTCAATGTTTACCCATCTTTTCAGATGTTTTGTTGATTAAAAAGATTTTAATGTGTTTATCTTCCTTTTGTTCGAAGAGAAAGATGAAAAGGCACCAAATTTACTTGAAGGGGCAAAGGAAGAGATTGAAGCAGTGACACATTCTGAGAAATCACCTCCGCATCACAAGGAGACTCATGGGAGGAGTGATGACATTGATGAGGACACTCCGGTAGAAAAAGTGAAAGGTCCAAATGTGTTTGAACGAGTGAAGGAAGAGGTTGAGGCTGTGTTTCAGGCAATCTTCCCGAAGAAATAATTCACTTGTAAGTTGCATCATGTCATTGAAATGTGGTTGTAGTTAAGAGTGTGCTGATGACGTAGTCTTGAAATGGGGTAGTTGTTTGAAACGAGGTTGTTGTATCTTGACATGGGATTGTTTGAAATGAGCTTGTGCGTTGTTGTGTACCTATTTTCCTTCTCTTTTTTCAGCAATACGATAATAACATAGTCTTGATGAGCCTACTCTTGCTTTTTCCATTCTTGCATCTGCTGCTTGTCATTGTTTTTGTAATTGATCCATTCCAGAGAACCGCTATCTAGCCAAGGTAACTCAAGTTAGGAATAGTACTATAAGTACCTTTGACAGTTGTTAGTCGCACATATAGTGCAGATGAGCAATACAATTAGTGGAGGCAGGAAATGGAGTTGGATATAGGAATGCTTGATCAATCAATTCTACGCTTCAGATATGACCGTCATTTTCATCAATTTTATTGTAACATGGGTTTCTTCAGTTTGATCGAACTTTAAGGTTGGAAGTGGAACCAGCAGTTTTATTGTCCATGCCAGATGCTAATATCAGTGTGACGGTGTATGTATCCTTCTTTACAGATTGAAGGAGTAGTACTTAATTTGAGAGCAGTAAGTTTAGGGAAGCAATCGACGCTTCTTTTTGTCTTACTTGGTCCCCTTCTTTTTTCTTGTTTCTATTATTCAACTGAGGACATGAGGCTAGCGCAGGGGGCAGTGCTCACCGCCCAGAGGCCTGGGCAACATGTGGTGGTGCCCTAATCTCTCCTCCTCGGGTTGCTGTTGTATCTGCTATTGTTGTAAATTGCAAACTGGGTAACGACCTATAGCTTCAAGTGTATAAATCAGGAATTCAGGATGTTTGATTGCTGAAAAGCTAGTAATAATTTGTGGATTGTCAGGATCTTTTTTTTTGGGGGGGAAACCTTAGACAGGACGAGGAGATTTTATAGTAATAGAAACAAAATAAACATAAGGTAACGGGATACAAACATGACTCCTCCATAATGCAGACAACTTAGATCAAGAAATTGACTTTAAGGAGCCCATTTTGTGGACGACCGACATTGTTGATCTCCGCTGTCTTCGTCTTCTTATCTCTTGCAGAATGTGTGAAAGCTGAGAGATTGCTCCTCAGCGTAATGATATTATCTGTGAGGTTGGCATTTTCCCAATCAATCTTTTCGTTTGCAGTATCATCTCTTACAGTCTTGAAAATGATCTCCAGTCTTTTTAAAATCGTTCCACCAGAATCCTGAATGACCGTAGGGCCTGTTTGGATGTCACAATAGAAAGGGGTATTGTAATATACACCATTCTAATACGTGGGCCCTCCTCTATGGCGTGATTTGGCAAGCCAATAACTGGGGATATTTTAATACCCCCTCCTCCGTAACCCCCCCTAATACCCCCTAAGGGGGGCTTACACATGGCTAGGGTGGGAGCCGGCAATGTAGAATCCCCTCTCTCTCTTTTATTCAATTACAAAACAACTTTATCCCCTCATTTTATACCTCATCAAAACCAAATATTATTTAATCCTCCTGTCATATCAATGTGGATCCACCATTCTTACATAACATCCCTTACTATCCAATCCCCTATTCTTACATAATACCTCCAAACCTAATACTTCATCCAAACAAGCCCGTAAGTCCATGACTAGGGGGTAATCAATTGTGAAACAAACCTATCTTGACTAGAATGGATGTGAGAAACCAATGCTGTGTTAGTGTGTTTGGATAAGTTTTTGAGAAATTTTATTGGGTTATGAGTGAAAAGAGAAATGAGAGTAATGATTGAAAATAGAGATAATAGTTGGAGATAGGTAGAGAGAAATAAGAATAATGATTAGAGATAAGGGTGAGTAATGATTGAAAGTAGGGTAATAAGTGTTTTTTGAGTTGAGAATTTTTTTAAAAAAAGTAATCCAAACAAAGCACAAAGCTTGTCAAGTTGGTTGTCTCATTTCTCTCTAGTGGTAACTTGAGTTCAAGTTCCACGGAGAGTAAGTTTGGTGTTCAGAGTTATGGATAACCTTTAAACTCTCTGTTGACTAACATACTAATATCCCGTTGATGCATACCGTATGACAAAAAAGAGAGAGACTAGAGTGGATGTCTCATAAGTCATATTCATTACTCCACGCCACTATCCCTTAAGGCATGGACAAAGTGGTGTTTTGACCAAAGAAACCGAGAAAAGAAACCTGTCTATAGCCAAAATGTCAAAGAGATGTATCCACAGAAAGGAAAGCAATTCACCCTCTCTTCCCCCTCCCTTCCCAAGACCCTCTACCCAGCCTGTTGAAAAATGGGAGCAGACTGAGTTTGTGGTACACCACAGTGAATGATCAAATCAATCAGTAATCCGAATAGTACTAAAAACCAGCTCACTGAAAGACATATGAGGTGCTAAATCTTACCCTTGTCTCTGTCTTATTGGATTGTGACATTGCTGCTACTTGTTAGGTTTAGGGTAGTGATAATGCTAAAACCGTTTTTGTTGGTGTCAAAATTTCAATACATAAAAGTCTTATACATTGCATATGGTATAAGCCTTTTGTACACTACAAAAATAATTTTGGCATTATCATTTCCATTTAACATCTCTTAACCCTGAAAATTTCCTGATTTTAGCATAAAGTTATTCAGCACACATACCAAATTGACTACTAAACTGTACCAGTTTCCCCTGCTGCCTAGATTTACCAGCTAAAGGAAGGAGAGAGAGTGAGGCATTGATTAGTGCAATCAGGTTCAGGTTTCCTTTTACCAAAGGTTTGCTTTCCTGGGCTTGGCTTCCTAGGTCCCAGGTTGACAACATAAATGTATATATTACTTCATAATTAGCTCATCACTTCCCTCTGTTTTTTTTTTCTCCTATCCATTAAAAAGGTTTAACCATTGATCCATTTCCACTTAACACAAGCCATGCAAAAGCTCAAGGAGAACCTGAGGTCCCATATTTAAACCAACTTCTAAATAGTTTGTCACATCTCACAACATATAATTTAATGGAGAGATGCTTGACCTTGTAGAGGGGTGCATAGTGGTTGAATTTTGACAATCGAAGGCTTGGATCTTAATCGAGCAATGAACCGCCTTGTAAAGCAGTCATCTTGGCAATCGACGGCTCGGATTTTAACCGAGCAATGAGCGGTTCAGATTTGTATGTGATTTGTATGCATTTGGATTCGATTTGAGCTGTCCGTGCCAAGATGAACTATTGAATTGGCCACTCTGCACCCGCTCGGCATCATCCCCGGGTCCTAATTTAATATGCTTTCAAAACACATCTATATTGCAAAAATGTAAATGTGGCAGGATTCGAACATTCAATAATATGAGTTCTAATTACAGAGAATCCAGCCCTTTTCTTTTTGAAAGGAACTTTGCTTTATCTGATTAACTACTCATTGATGTTGTTCCAGTACTGAGATTGTTTCAGACATTGATTCTTTGTATTGATGAAGACGAAAGTGGGCTCCTGCATCTGGATTACTTTTCTTCCTCCATTGGTTAATAAAATCATCAGCAAAATAAAAAGCAACTCTGCAGTCTAGGAAACCTTCTGTACTCCAGTGATCCATAGGGATTTGTACTGGCGATTCAGACCCAAAAGGGGGCAGTTATTCTTGGTCCAAGGACCACCTATCTACTAGTGTAGAGGGAGAGAGTAAATGAGGACAGGAAGAGGAACAGGGGGGGTGCAGATAAATGATAAGGTTTTCAAGTGAGTTGTCAAAATGTGAAAGCAGGGAAAACTTGTTTGTACCAACTTACAAGAAAGTAGAATCACTTGTCTGTGAAGCAAGATGAATCTACCAATGCAGGATAGAGAAGGTAACAGAGGATCCCAAGAAATTTCTGAGATTGTAGCCACCTATTTTTTGGGGAAATGGGAGTTAGTATTTTGTTTTTTTGTAGGCTTTTCCCCCCCTTCTTATACCCCTGAAATCATTCGTGGCTTCCTGAAGTCTGAGAAATCTCTCTCTCTCTCTCTCTCTCATAATAACTATCATAATCAACATCATTTGAGCTTGAGAGATATGAGAGGAAGAGTAAGATTCTGTTGTTTACTGATGATTTTGCATATAGTGAGTTGGGCTGGGGTTACAAGTAGGCCTTTTGCACCTAATGATGGTCAAGGCGTTCCTCAACCAGGTTAGCAGCTCTTTTTCTTTTCCAATACTTGACAGTAAAAAAGTCCATTTTCCAACCGCATTTTGCATGTACCGGTGTTTCGGAGCATTTTCGGCTATTGGTGCATATGAGAATCTCGGGGGGCATGAACATTCTCACATCGATGCAATAGTCGAAAATACACCAGAACACCGATACAAACAATTTTCAGCACAAAAGATTTGTAATCCTTTTATACAACTGAACAACACCGTCTAACTTGAACTGCTTAATCAGACACAGAACAGAGCCCAGAGTCTGTGCAAGCTAGCTTGACAAAGGGAGGAATGGAAAGAGGAGGAGGAAAATCCTTTAAAGGGCTGAACAAAATAGGGTCAAGTCCACCAAGCTGTGAGGACAAGTGCTATGGGTGCATGCCCTGCAAAGCCATTCAAGTACCCACCACTACTAGCCCTATTGGTGTCCAGTACACAAATTATGAGCCAGAGGGTTGGAAATGCAAATGTGGCGCTTCTTTCTACACTCCATGAATTGATGTTGTCAACTCTTGAGACGTCCGTAAACAGAGCAAAGTCTCTCTCGTCTCTCCTGAAATGGTCGAATCGATCTGATGTATTATACAGTTGCTATGAGTTTTTATTTTCTTTTTATTTGGAC
This sequence comes from Rhododendron kiyosumense, assembly GCA_019656275.1. Lineage (NCBI taxonomy): Eukaryota > Viridiplantae > Streptophyta > Magnoliopsida > Ericales > Ericaceae > Rhododendron > Rhododendron kiyosumense. Next base: position 27,765 of record BPLS01000446.1, read on the forward strand.
TGGAATATGTGTAGCAAAAGAAAATGTTAGTATTGGAATGTGTTTGGCCCTCACTATTTGGTTTATTGTAGTGTATTTCTTAGGGGGTGTTTCTGAAAAACACTTCTCATAACTGACTGATTCTGCAAAAAAAAAAAAACTAAGAGAATAGAAATTAATGCTAAATAAATTCTCCAAGGAGATTTTCAAAGTTTTTTTCCCTTAAAGCAAAAGAAAAACCGTGCTAAGTATACTGACACAAGCATCACAATTATTGATAGGGCTGGCATGTTCTTGACTTTAAGTTCGAGTTCATCCGACCCGACCCTCATTAAGTTTTTGAATCAAATTGGAACAAATTATTTCTTGGCTTATCTTATAATGCACAAAATATTTAAGTTACTTAAGATCGACTCATGCTCGACTCGATCCAAACCTTTGAGATTGGCGAAGTTTAATTAGCACAACATTTATGCAGTGGCAGTATAATAGTACTGTATGTTGGGATATTCTTTTCTTTTTACTCTACGTAAACTTTGCCATATTTGCATTTCTCAATAAAGTGGAAAAGGACCCAACTCAAACTTTTCCATTTAAACGAACAGTGGATCTCGATCTGCAATTACTGTGAGGAAAGATTTCGTCAATGGCGAACTTCTACCGCGTAAGCGACTCTCTCTCTCTCTCTCTGTGCAACATCTGCAATGTCAATTCCAGCAGAAAATCACTTTAATTTCCGACCAAGTTTCATACTGTATTTCTGATCTCCAAATCTCATATCGAACGCTTTTCGCATACCCTTTTGCATTCAACGTAGATCTGTGTTGTTTAATTAGATAGATCTTAATTGCAAAAGAACTTGCAAAAGATGAATCTGCGAAAGGGAACGAATACCTGTGAATTCATGTGCCCATTTTCGGTTTGTATGTCTTTAAGCACTCCGTGCAAGTGCGACCCCTAATTCTAATTCGCATGTGGAGAGGTAGACAGGGATCTATAATTTAGGGATCACTATTAAATAAAATCTACTTAGGTTTGCGAATTTCAATCTAGCGTGAAATAGAATTTCTACATTCCTCGACCACTAAACATGGTTGGGTAGTAATTGTATTAACTGTTATTGATTCATACAGGAGACGTGCCCTACTATAAAAAACATACTCCTCCTGGATTCTGAAGGGAAACGCGTTGCAGTAAAGTATTACTCTGACGATTGGCCTACTACTGGTTTAAAGTTGGCATTTGAAAAATCGTTATTTTCCAAAACTCAGAAGACAAATGCTCGGACAGAAGGTATGCTTAAACAGAAATATTTATCTGCATGTATAGTTTCGTATTGGACGTGTAGTCATGTACATGTGGTTCTTTCATCTGAGTTGAGGTTTTGGGAACTTCATGTACTCGAATTGATATCTTTCAAAAAAAAATTCAAGGTGATTTATTTAGTACTCAGAAGTATGACATGAGTTTTCCTGTCTTAAGTTATCAATGGTGTAGACATGGGTTTTGAGTAAAGAATTTAGTCTCCAAGCTTTGGAAGAAAAGTAGGCTTTTCCCAGTTATGTGTAGCTTAATGCAATCTGTAGCATGTATTTCTGATCCAATTTAAAAGGTTGTACCCAGTGGGTGGAAGGTAGGCAGCTTTACCTACAACTTTTTGTAATTTCTGCAGGTTTTGTGTTACATTAGTTTCTATAACAATTTCGTGTTTCTGCGGCTCAAAACGAAGGGAAACTTAGAGAAAATCTGATGCCAATTTGAACCTTTTTGTGTAGCAAATGAAATGATTCCCTAAGTGTAGCCAACCAGTTGTACATGTTTTTTCGTATTCACCTAAGTGGGAATTTAAGTGTACATCCTTTTCTTATTTATTGGAAATGTACTGCACGTTTTTGCATTCATGTCTGGTGATATGACTGTGTCTGGTATACAGCGGAGATAACAATGTTTGATAACTATATTGTCGTCTATAAGTTTATCCAAGACCTGCACTTCTTTGTGACTGGAGGCGATGAAGAAAACGAGCTAATATTGGCAACAGTTCTTCAAGGATTCGTTGATGCAGTTTCCCTTCTCCTCAGGTTTTGTGGGCATAATCTTAACCAGAGTTCCTTAATGTACATATGATGATATTCCAATTTAATGCTTGTTATTGTCTTACCCTTCACACAGGAGTAACGTTGAGAAAGCAGAGGCACTAGAGAACTTAGATCTCATTCTTTTAGGCCTTGATGAGATTGTTGATGGAGGGTATGCATTCTGCTTCTTGTTCATATGTTTGAGCCTTTAGCTCTTCTCCTCAATTTTCACTACATTGGCTTGTCAAATACTGATCACGAGGTTTTAGTATAATTAGAAAGTATTGTTTGACAAATAAGCTGCCGCCGAAGTGATTTGTTGGTCTAAGATATGTGATTGTTCTGAATGGCCCTGTACCAATTCGTTTCACCCATAATAAATTGTCAGTGAATGTCAAGCTTCAACATTGGAGTTCAACAATGCCTCCTTGATGATGTTCATAGCTAGCAAAGTTTATTTGCCTCAGTCTAGTTTCCGTGGCAGGCTTAAGGAAATTGCTTTGTGGTGTTCTTTTTACGAATGTGTTCTTTCTCCTTTCTTTTCTGCTCTTGCTAAATAGATAATTTTCACCGAACTTCTGCATTCTTTGCATAGAACAGTTGTTTCTTTTCTCTTTCTCCACAGAGTAGTTATGGATGGTTCTGCCATGTGCATGCTAAATTCCCTCCGTTTTCTCTGAGGGCTTTTAACCTTTTACCAAATTATGTCGCTGTTCCTTGTGCCCAATTTGATTCATTCAGTTCCTCAACCATGCATTGACCTGTTGTTTCCTTGCATGTTCCCACCTCCCTATCAGTTTTTCACTTTCTTTTTGTCTCAGAAAACAAATAGTTACAAGTTTATTTATTTTCTTTGGTGTGGGAAATGGAAGTGCAGGTATGGTACTCCGTCACCTCCACCAGGGTGTATTGCCCCATCACACTACACCACTATCTATAGAGAACCCCACCGCACCTACATCGGGACCAAAGCTAAGGTCCCACCACACGTGGGTCGTGTTAGGAGTATGTTTAGCCCCAAAAAGGGGCTATGGGGACTTGAACCTGGGCCTTGTCCAACCAAGTTCAAGTTCCTAACCGCTGAACCAACCCCTCATTGGTAGTTAAAAGTTTATAACTCTTGCAAAATCTGTCTTGATTGCTATTGGTAGTTTTTTGCCAGCCAATCAGTTTTGGGTAGCTTTAGAGTTACTTTTGGGGAGTCCTTTGATGTCCTCTCCTGACTCCTCAATGTATTTAAGAAATTTGTTGCTATTGCTAATGATCTCATAGTAAAGAAAAATGTAGGTGTTCTAAACTTCCCCCAACCTACATGTAGACCGTCGCGTTTTAGAAATAGGAGTATCCCTTCCAAGTTCCGGCTTTATATTATATATCCACAGTGAAGTCAATGCCGGCTATGGCCAAAGTTTTTTGTAGGTGCACTTTTTTAGCAGTTGAAGTTTGTGGAAGTCATTTTAGCAGTTGAAGTTTGTTGAAGCCAAAATGCCCACAACCATGCACGATACATGGGGTCAATTTTCAATAACTGACATGTTATTAGAACACGAAACAGTGGACCTTAGCGCCACAATAGACAAGTCGCATGCGCTTCGTTAATAGGTGGGTCATGTCTTGGAGGATTCTTTCTCAGTATGCTGCATTTTAACTTGTTCTGCACCAAATACTCTTTGATTTTTGTGACCTTATGAAGCACCGACACCTCTAGAGGTTGACGTATTGCAGTGTCGGACACGGGGACACGGTGGGGACACGCCACGTGGAGTGTCCCATAATTTAATTTAAATTTTTGAGGGGGACACGGCGGGGACAAAGTGTAATTTTTTTTAAAAAAATGGAGTCAAACTGTAATTTTTTAAAAAATTTGGGAGCCAAATTGTAATTTTAAAAAAAAATTCAGGGTCAAACTATAATTTTTCAATAGGGTTGTATTGAACTTATGGATGTCTTGTTTTGTTTGAATGGTATTGGAACTATGGGTTTTTTGTTTTGTCCACATTTTGCCATTTAAACTTGGAAAACAATTGAAAAAATATATAAATAAATAAATATACACATGGTGTGTCCTCTGCCGTGTCTATGTCCCCATTTTTTTAGAATTTCCGTGTCCCTGTGTCTGTGTCCGTGCATCATAGTTTTTGTCCAATGGGTTACTGTAGTTGAGGAAATAATCATGTTTTACTTCATTTTCTGCAGGATGATCCTCGAAACGGATGGCAATGTTATTGCTGGAAAAGTGGCAACCCACAGCGTGGATGATGGCGCACCCTTGTCTGAGCAGGTAACCTGAGCTTTCCTCCTTTATCTTTATTATTAGGTAAATCATCAACTGTAGGGCGGACAAATTTACCTTAAATTGTTATGCCTTTTGCATTATTTTTTTATTCACCTAATTAGATTGAGATTCCAAATCCGTGAAGATTGCATTTCCGGCAGTTGAATGCAACAATTAGGAGAATAATTGCATTTCTGTTGGACAGTAAATTGCATGATCATGTACTCAATATTTGGAGATGTGGTATCAATAATCTCATCACGCGGTGGAATCGTGTGATATGACCGTATGCTCCCTGTTAGAATAATCGTAACCCTAACTTGTGTGTTCATCATCTGCAGACTATAAGTCAAGCTTTGGCTACCGCACGTGACCACTTGGCAAGATCTCTTCTGAGATGAAGCATCTGAGGGTAACTAGAGAAAACAATTTGGCCTCCATTCTTTGTGTAAATTCACAAATAAGATAGCAGCTTGGAAGTTGTTTCGTTGATCCTCTGACGGTGAAACATCGCGGAGGTCAGCTGCTTATTTTTAGCATCTTTACATTCCCAAGTCAATAAGTAATTCGGCGAGTCGGATAAATTGCTTTCCGGGTGTTCGATTAATCTCACCTTATGCTCTTACAAGGTGCACTTTATATTTTGTGGTTGATTTCCTAGTTGAGCTATATAAGCCTCTCTTTTTGACTGTAACATTTTGTAATGCTTTTCTCTAGTTCATGCGACCCTGAATTTTGAGAAACTATTCATTCAACTTGGGTCACCGCCACGTGTTGTCTTAACGCATTTCTAACCACACATTCCCGTGAAGTCCAAGTACTTAGCTCTGGACTCTGGTTGGACACCAATGCCCAAGAGGACTTAATATTTTTGCCTGAATTACCCCCGCCAATTATGGAATCGTTGTCCCTGCCAACGAATAAACTTGGTCAATGTTGTTGAGATGTCCACTTCGGTTATCAATATCAGCTTTGGCTGTTAGATTTCATTGCAATCACATTAGCATTAGATTTTGTTAGCGTGCATCAAACTTATTTGTTGAAGGTGGTCATAGAGGAGTCAGACGAGGGCTCGTTGCAATAGATCAAGGTGATCAGGCATGGATAATCTAATTTTGAGGGCAATCATCCTGTTGGGTACAACACAGGCCTCTGTTTTCCACTCTTAGAGCTCGATACGACATTTACTCTAAAATGTAGCATTCGATAAGGGCAAATGCTAATCGATGCCTCCAGAGCACAAGTTTGAGTGTATTAATTGAGTTTAGAACTTAGCAAATGAGTTAGTTCCCATGCAATGCGTTATTAGCCCCACCGACTTTCATTAACTACCACAGTAGGAATAATTTAAATATCAACTACACCCTTACTTAACGTTTTTTTGTTCTTTCCCTTTATGAAACTGAATACTTCACATTTTCATTTCAAATAAAATGTCAACATCACATATTGCAGTAACAATAAACCTGGACCTTTTTTTAGAAAATAAACCTAACCCTTCACCAAAGTTGGGAGGAAAAAAGAAGAGAAGAGATCGGACTGGTCTTGACGTGTAACTCATATACCACCCATATTCCATACATCTCATATAGCAAATTTTGGAAGAAAAATTTTAAAATTTTTGGAAGAAAAGTGTTGATTTTGCAAGAAAATTTTAAAAATTAATTTTTTGAAAGGAATCATAAATTAATTTTGAAAAGTTAAATTTTTTCCCCCAACACTAATAGTATTATTCAATATGTTGCCTATTTGAAAGGGTTCCTTGTTTAAACTAAGAGAAACCCTTGTCTAATTTTTAGGCCCAGCTATGTAACTCATTCATGCAAAGAATTGTTAGATATTGGTAGGCATTTGAACAAATTACATTGGTGTAGGTTCAAAAAACTTCTTGTTCAAATTTTTTCACAAATTTAATTCGACCAAGCAGTTATTGGCACTCAATCAACCTAATTTTCTCTTTGCATGAATGATTTACACATTGGAGTCTATAAAATTAACGATTTGAATTATCAACATGGGACCCATGGTGGGCCTCATTTTGCATTAGAGAGTGGGAATTCTTGTTCAAAGTATATATTGACCACACTGCATAGGATTCAGAAGCAAAGTTTTGTGGTAACATAATATCATGCATATATATCAATCGAATGAAAAGGATGAATATGTGGATAAGAGAGATGATGATTTAGGTTGTTTCCATTCCTTACTGGGTGCAAATTTGGCGCACTTCTAATTCAATCGTATAAGTGAAAGCACATCTACCGGTGACGGCAGAGACAACACTACCCCAGCAGTTGTTCTAGCATTCGCAGCCCATGTTGCATCCCCATGGGTCGAAAAGACGAATGCATTTGAAAAAACATTTGAATTCACATGATAATGCATGTACCTTCCCCATAACTAGGCATAGTATCATCAATCCCATCCAAATTCCAACGACAGATGTTTTACCATTTTGTGACATCTCTCTATGTGTGAACATTATTTTAGTGTTTGAGATAGTCTTTTTGCATATATTGATATCCTTATTTATAGGCTCTATGCCCTTGTCTAAACAAATGAGCATTAATTATTGACAATTTTTGGAACATTCATTAATGGATTAATTGAGTTGAGAACTGAGCAACCGCCCTTTTAACTTCAAGGGTTAAAGAAATAATACTATTGGTAAACAAGGGGCTCTCAGTTACTGCTATTAATTGTACTAGAACCAAATATTTTTGTGTCAAATCTACCCTTGTTCTTTATTAGTTTTTGTTTGGTTTTAAAATTTTAAATTCAAGGCTAGTGTCTGTTTTACATGAGATTTAATGAATAATTTATCATGTCAAATTCCTAAAGCTGTGTACTTTTTGTTTTGTTTTTGTTTGCATTGTTTAAACTTTTATTATATTTTATATATTCTAGATTAATATTCATCTTAATAAGAGGAGTCTAATAAGTAAAAAAAATTATTTTTAAAGCAAAAAAATTGCAATAAAGACTAACAAACAGGTGGTTTTTTTAGCAATACTATTGTCTTACATCAACTTTTATACACATTTTTATTATGTTATTTATTTTTCTCGTCGAGACAAATGTTTTGTTTTTGTTTGCATTGTTTGAATTTTTATTACATTTTATATATTCTGGATTAATATTCTTCTTAATAAGAGGAGTCTAATAAGTAAAAAAATTATTTTAAAAGCAAAAAAATTGCAATAAAGACTAACAAACAAGTGGTTTTTTTAGCAATACTATTGTCTTACATCAACTTTTATCCACATTTCTATTATGTTAGTTATTTTTCTCTTCGAGACAAATGAATTCCACAAATTACACTGAAAAGCTAATTAAACAATTTTAAAAAATAAAAAATATCGAAAAAATACTAGTTAAAAATTTGGGGAGAATGACTAATTAAGAACAAGTCTATACTATAGGCTGCCAATTGCGTGAAACGATAGCTTATCTTGGAACATAAATTTTATTTGTGTACATACTATTGGAAAATATCAAATCATCAATTACTGATGCATTTAATGTTGTTTACCTCCACGAAACTAATGGATTTTGTTCGTTACCAAACATTTAATGGGGGCTCTAGTAAATTTAAATTTACCGCATTTATTATGGTTAAACTAATGCCCCAGGGGTACTTATTAATTAGCATGACCCTAAATAAGTTCTTGTCTTCTTTCTATTTGATCGAATGATTCAAATGGAATAATTCGAGAGCATAGTTCTTGTCTTCTTTCTATTTGATCCAACGATTCAAATGGAGTAATTCAAGAGCATTGCTTCTAGCGTCTGGACTATTGAAAATATTTCTCAATATATAGGATAAAAACGTTATTAAACACAAGCAGCACCCCACCCCATTCTTGGTCTAAAATCACCGCATACCTCACGCGCTGAGTCTTGAATAACTTATGGTCTCGTTTTTCTCCCCTCTCTTGACTAGAACCAATCCCTAGTGTGCGCGGGCTGGGGGGCCTTTACCTTCATTTCTTGATAAGAGCACAAGGTCACTTCTTCATCAATAAAAAGGAACGCCAAAAAAAAATGTTGTGAATTCCCCCGGAATCAAAGAATAAATTATTAGCGGACATCACAGGAAGATCACTCTACACACGACAACAATCAATTAGAATCATGATTAGTCCCATAATTATTGGATTATTATTCTACATTCCATACTCATCCTTTCCTAGTTAGTTGCATCTCTTTCCTATATATGTATGGCTGTATTCTACAATTAATTCTATGGAGAAACAATCCATATTCAACAGAAGTTCTCGATTTATCATGGAATGTAGAATAATAATCCAATAATTATGGGACTAATCATGATCCTAATTGATTGTTGTCGTGTGTGGAGTGATCTTCCCGTGATGTCCGCTAATATAAATAGCGGTAATTAATGAGGGGGCAGCTTTCTTATGGTAATAATTGCGAACTCATTTCATTTTTTGAAGGATTCGTTCCCTGTTCCTACGGCTGAGAAGCCTCAACCATGTGATAAACCGAACGTATGCTTCTCTCGGACATTATAACTGAAAGGATTGGCCGGTAGGAATATTGCTGTGGAGTTTCACTATTGACAATTATCCTCAAAGTTCAGGGTAAAAAATATCATCGGCCGGGAATAGGAGATCTCCTGTAACGACCCGCCCCAGCTGACCTGTTTAATCCTTACCTTAATCACGTGGCTCAAAGGTTAACCTCAAGTTATACAGTAGCTCATTGCCAGAGCCGGTCCTAACTTTTCGAGAGCTTAAAGTGAAAATAAAAAATAGGCCCTCTTTTGTTGGACTATAGTAAGGTCAAAAAAGTAGGAGGAGCTCTTACAATTCAGAATTTTTCGGAGGCCTAAAACGCCCACAACACTTGCTTTAGCTCAGGACCGGCTCTGCTCGTTGCGTTTCATTATATTCCACACTAACTTTCAAGGAATAACCGATGTGGGACTACCCGCAAGTGGTTTCTCACAATCTCGATCCCCACCTTGACTGCAACGTCCCCGTTGTACCATGTGGTCCATCACTAATCACCAAGTGTTGTGAGATAGGTACTCATTTAAGCACAATAAGTACCTCGGACTTATCTCATGCTCGACAAGCACCTCGGGCTCATCTTATGTGGGACCCGCCCAAGCACAATAAGCATCTCAAGCTCATCACTTGTCGAACCCACTTAAGCATGTCTCTTAGTGGGACCCGCCTCACACTTCCAGTTGTAATACCCTGTATATTAAAAATATTGATTTTTGCATGTAAGCTTTAGGTGGCATATAAGTGGGTGTGTGCACGTGGGAAGCTGGTAAGATTGAAACATGACAAAAGAGTAATAGATATGCTCATACCATATGATAGCAGACAAAAGAAGAGCAAACAAAGTTAGAAATAAGACAAACAAGTAGACTAGACTATCAAATGGAGTGGATATATTTGCAAGTGAGAGCAGTAACGAAAGGGCCACGTGTGATGTGGTGGAGTAATATTTTGAATGACGAGGATTACAAGGACAAAGGATTTTACTATTACAAATGGTCGAGAGAAAGAGGGAGGAGGGGATACCCTTTTCAGTTTTCACTTCCACTCTCGGTGGAGGTGGAAGATTTAAGTGAGAGCTGAGTTAGACGTGAGACAAGGAGAGAAGAGTACGAGGTGTGAGTTTTTGTAAAATTATGCAAGTATTAAGGGAGTGGGTGATGGCGTTCGTTAGTTGTTTATTGAGTTGGTGACGTAAAACAATCAATTATATTATGTTTTTGATTGTGGTCCTTGATGAATTGGGTCATTACACCTCTATTCTAGGCAAAAAGCACCACACAATGTTACTCTATTAGAGCAAACCAATGGGGGATAGATAATTAGATATTCATTTTCCATCCCCATATAGAAAAATGAAGGCTCCAATGGGAATGGAAAATGAGAATGATGGATATATCCATCTCTAGACCCAAAGATAGGTAAATGCCAACTCAGCAAACCAACTACTTTACCAGAAAATGAATGGCCGGAGTTTACTTGATAGTTGCCAAAAAATGGCCGGAAAGCTTGAACTTGGTAGAAAATCTAAAAGTCTCAAAATTTGGAAAAGAATAGAACTAGGGTTCAACCTCGTTTGGCGGTCATTTAATTAATAGTATTACTTTTTAACGGAAATAGTAGTTGAATTAGTTTGGAAAAAATAAGGTGGAGGAAAAGTTAATTAACTATTGGACTCTTTGGTTCCATTATAAAATTCACCATTGAGGAAGAGTGAGTCCTATTATTCATCCAACTAATTTTTAACCACTTTTTTCAAAATAAAATAACTATTCATCCCCTTATTTTCCATCCCATCATTGAACTTGCTCTTTAGACTATTAGTTAAAAAACACTTCTCTCACATAATAATATATTTGATCATTTGAAGGAATCGACATCATTGCTTCGATAGTTTATTTATTTATTTATTTATTTTAATTTTTAAAGATCATTGCTTCGATAGTTGGACTATTGCAAATTATCCTCAAAGGTTTTGGGGAACAAAAATTATTGGGCACAACAGGGTCCCTGATAGCAATGGAGCACAATCTTAGTGCCTGTTCCCTCAACTTTAAGGGGAAAAAAAGTTGGTTTTGTTCTTATTTAAATTTTTTTCGCATTTTGTTAGTTTTACACCAAACTATTGTGATTAAAGATTCGTCTCAATGAGAGAAATCAGAAAAGTAAAAAAAATTACTTTTATCTAAATATTTTGAAAAATAATCACTTTTAAGTCATTGTGTTTGGGACCCACTCTTTATTGTGAGTATATGTGTATAAATATTTGTATATGATTGTAGTATTGTTGATCTCTCTTGTAAAATGTATAAATATTTGTATATTTGTGTATGATTGTAGTATTGTTGATCTCTCTTGTAAAATGTTAAGTAATGGAGCAGGGAGGGAGCTTGTCCCCACAAAAATAATCCACCCAACCGTCCTGGATGGATAGTAACTAATGGAATGGGTCAGTTTAACAAAAAAAAAAAAAATTGAATGTAGATTTCATTAACATCTCTCAGATTTGCTTTAATGACGGATATTCTCCTTCTGAACGAGAAATAATAATAAATTTCATGTGATTTCTATGTGTATTTCACCGAATCTCCCAATCCCAATCAACAACAATTTGTCCAAACATGCTATAAAACAAGCCAAAGTAACTTGTATTGACAAATTCATCCTTTCTAATAAAAAAGAACAATTATAAATTATTAACTCTCATTTAGTATTTTGAATCAAGATGAATTTTTTATCCATTGAAGGAGCTGTTTTGATCAAAATGGTAAAACTCGTGAATAACTATTGTTTTTTAAGAGCTCGAAAGAAACTTTTTTGTCATAAATTACATTTTTTTATTTTTGGATTAAAAATGGAGAATTTAGAGCTTTTTATTGTTTATTCTATTATTAAAAATGGTGAATTTTTCAATATAAGACACTTTCAGCTGATTCTATTATGTATTTTATTGAACAAATGGTTGTTGGTTGTCGGTGGAATGAACATTGAATTCAAAGAGATTTTATACTTAATTATTTCTCATACACAAGGAAAGTGTCAAACATTAAGGCAAACTTCAAGGGGTGCTAGTGAAATTTTCCAAAAAAAAAAACAAAAGAGAAAGAGGGTCCACCATTTCAACAACAAAAATCATCATATTGGTCCCTTTAATTAGCATGCCCACGTAGATAAAGGGGACCCACACTCACACACCACGTGATGAAATTATTTTCTTTTTCTTTTTGAAGATGACCGGGTGATGAAATTAGTAATTATTACTAACAAAAATAAAATGGTGTTGTTAATTTTCGCCTACTAGACGGAAGATAATATGTCAAATTGTTAATAATTTCAAACAAGTTTAGATATTAAGAGATATCTCACAGACATCAATACACTTTCACAAATATTAATACACTTTTCTCGAAGGTGGCTGATAATGCCACAACAACTTCTCTTACTGCCACGACCAGTTAGACGACGAGACAATTTTGCCCTCAACTCCCCTCCCCTCCCCTCCCCTCTTCCTCTTTCTCTACTCTCTCTCGCCCTCTTCACTCTGGCTTTTCCTTTTCTTCGTCTACCGACCCACTGCTCTTTTTTGTACTTTACGAATTACTATGCTTCAATTGCTCCTCTCATTTTCAAGCCTCTCTAAAATGGGACTGGAGGCCGGAGGTGAACAACGGGAGTTCCAAACCCACCTGTGCGAGCACGAAGCCGCCGATCTTAGAATCGATCGAGAACCACCCTTTACCTTTCTTCGGCTAATAAACTCCACCTAAAGAATCTGTGAAACCAGACAGTGTCAAGGGATGTAAACGAGGAAAATGGATGGAAAAAAAGGGTTGCGATTTCATTTCTTCCTATCCTTATTTTCCTCCTGTTCCGATTGATTCAGTGAAAGGTTTTCTATTTTCTTTTTCAAACTAGAAATGAATTATCCCCTTTATTGTCTATTCTCTGTGTGAATGGATAGGGATTGGGTGAGAATTGAGATGGGTTATCCATATAGATTGGTCACAGTGGATGGATGGTTACGAATTGGATTGGATGGGTGTTTTGTACTAGTACTAAGTCTTGGCTGGTTTCAATTTTCAAGTGAGAATGAGAGAAGACAAGGAGTAGAAGAATGGAAAGAAAGGCAAAGTGGGTAAATTTTTTGAAGGAAAAACATAAACATGGTGGAAGAAAGAGAGAGAGAGAGAGAGAGAGAGAGAGAGAGAGAGAGAGAGAGAGAGAGAGAGAGAGACTTCGCTTTTGACTGGGAAGGAGGGTATAATAGTTACTGCAAATAATATGTCGTGGCAGTAGAAAATGTTGTCGTGGCATTAATCCCACCCTTTCTCGAATAGCATTGCACTTTTTACGTATTATCACACACCTTTTAGGCTAAAGTTAGAATAATCCAAAATAAAACTAGACCATTTGTTCTCCGGTCAGGCTCAGCTGGTTGTTTTTAGTAACAGCTTTTCCTACGATGTCATTTTCCTTGCATGAAGACCAAAAAAAAAAAAAAAACAATAAATTCATAGATTCACCACAGAGATATATAATTATATAAATACAGAGAGAGAGGGGGACCTCCGTAAATTCCTGTCTTTGGTTTGGACGGAGAGAGAGGGTTTTCTTCTTTGGCCTAGACCCACCTCTCTCTCATTGCGATCTCAGCAACTTCTCTCTCCGATCCCATTGTTTTCTTGATGGGTTTGTCTTATATTTTTTCCGTTTAGAAATGGATTTATGAGACTCGTGTTTCTAGGTACCTCCTTTTCTCTCTCCTCATTTTTGTTTATTATGGTCAATTGTAGATTGTAGCCAGATTCGATTTTTTTTCTTTTTCTTTTTGGTTTTATTAATTGTTTTGGGTAATTTGATTTTAGCTTCAAGTGCAGCACATTGTTAAAAAATCTTTTTATAATGGATCCAGCTGGGAATGTTGTGGTGGTGTTTTCTTTCTTTTATTTATATATCTGTTTCTCTTATATTTTCTATATGATTTTGGGTAATTTGATTATAGCTTTTAGTGCACATTCTTTAAATTGTCAGCAATTCTTTACCATGGGTTTAGCTGGGAAAGGTTTGGTGATCTTTTTTTTGTTTTTGATGAAATTGTTTTTCTCTAATTTTTTTCTATTATTTTGGACAGCTTATCAATCGGAATAGAGTCATTGTTTCTTGGTTTCCGGTTTGTCTTTGTTAATCTTGTTCCCAGAATCTAGGAATCAAGAATAGGGTTGAAATCCTGAATTTGAATTTTGGAATGGTGATTGGTAGGTTTTCCGTAGTCACCCATATTGATCATTTTGTTGGTCAACTTCTAGTGTCCTTGTTGGCAATCGATCTATAAATGCAGATGTGATTATTTTATTTAGTCTTACTGACATATGAGTGTCAGAATGTCATGTAATGGCAGGAAATTTTATTTGTATCTATTTATGGGTTTGATGTTCTGCCAGGTTAAGCATTTTTGGAAAATTGTGAATTCTCTTGTGACCAAATATTCCTTTGGGCTTGTTGAATTCTTGGAGGAGGATACATTGCACAAGAGGCTCATTTAGCTACAAGGGTGCATGAAGACAAGAGTTTTGGGACTTTTATTATTTTTTCCTGAGAGATGGTTATGTGGTAATACAATTATAATGAGCTGAGCCCCTAAAACAAATGACAGGAGGAAGGATAAGGGCGAGGCTCCGCCGGAGCAATCTGTACACATTTGCATGCATTCGTCCACGAAATGGTGAAAGAGAGGAGCCGCATCAATTCAAAGGCCCCGGATTCTCACGAATTGTATTATGCAACGAACCGCATCGCCATGTAAAACCTCTTAAATATTGCTCTAACTACATTTCAACCACAAAGTACAACATCATCACGTTCCTACCCAAGGCCATTTTTGAGCAATTCCGTCGAGTTGCCAACTTGTATTTCCTACTAGCTGCATGTCTGTCGCTCACATCTGTTGCGCCATTCTCAGCTATGAGTATGATTGCTCCTCTAGCCTTTGTGATCGGTCTTAGTATGGCAAAGGAGGCTATGGAAGATTGGCGGAGGTTTATTCAGGATATGAAAGTAAATATGCGAAAAGCTAAGGTGCATAAAGGAGATGGAGTATTTGGTCCTAAGCCATGGATGAAACTTCGAGTTGGAGATGTGGTAAAAGTAGAGAAGGACAAATTTTTCCCTGCGGATTTACTACTTCTATCATCTAGTTATGAGGATGGAATTTGTTACGTGGAAACTATGAACTTAGATGGAGAGACAAACTTAAAAGTCAAGAAAGCTTTGGAGGTAACCCTGCCATTGGATGACGACATGACTTTCAAGGATCTTACGGGAAAAATTTCATGCGAAGACCCAAATCCCAACCTTTACACTTTTGTGGGAAATCTCGAGTATGATCGTCAGGTTTATCCTTTAGATCCTAGTCAGATTCTCCTAAGAGATTCAAAGCTTAGGAATACGGCTTATATTTATGGAGTGGTAATATTCACTGGTCATGATAGCAAAGTCATGCAAAATGGAACACGGTCCCCTTCAAAAAGAAGCAGGGTTGAAAAACAGATGGACAAAATTATTTACATTCTTTTTAGCCTCCTTGTATTGATCTCCTTTATCAGCTCATTTGGATTTGGTGTAAAGACAAGGTTCCAAATGCCACAATGGTGGTATATGCAACCGAATATGCCAACGAAGCTAAAATATCTCTATGATCCTAATAATGCTTTCAAGTCAAGCTTTTTCCATTGTGTTACTGCCCTTATTCTGTATGGGTATTTGATACCCATCTCTCTCTATGTTTCTATCGAAGTGGTAAAGGTCCTCCAAGCAATGTTCATTAATAAGGACATACATATGTATGATGAAGAAAGTGGAACTCCTGCTCAAGCAAGAACATCAAATCTAAATGAGGAGTTGGGTCAGGTTGACACGATCCTTTCTGATAAAACTGGCACTTTGACATGCAACCAAATGGATTTCCTCAAATGTTCCATTGCTGGTATGGCTTATGGGACTCGCTCTAGTGAAGTTGAACTTGCTGCTACAATGCAGATGGCTTTAAATGTTGACGGTCAAGTCTCCGAATCAACCCCTAAAAGTGGTGTGCATGTATCAGAAATTGAGCTGAAGACTGTTGTTACTTGTAAAGACGAGAAGCCTCAAAAACCTCCAATAAAGGGATTTAGCTTTGAGGACAGCCGCCTCATGCATGGAAATTGGTCGAAAGAGCCAAATGCAGATGTCATCTTGTTATTTTTTCGTATACTTGCCATTTGTCACACTGCAATTCCAGAAGCAAATGAAGAGACTAGTGGATTTAATTATGAAGCAGAATCCCCAGATGAAGGTGCTTTTCTTGTTGCAGCAAGAGAATTTGGGTTTGAGTTCTGTAAAAGAACTCAATCCAGCGTATTCGTTCGTGAAAGATATCAATCTTCTAAAGAGCCAATTGAAAGGTTAGATGACCAAATGAATAATTTACTTTCATGGATCAGAGTTCTAGATGCCCAAATAAGTACTTATTTTTTAATAAGGCAATTTCAAATTCAAAAATAATGTATTTACACAAATAATTTCTCTAGTAATATGGATATTATTTGATAGATCTCATTGAGATCTTTAACGGTGCAAAAAAAATTGAAAAATTATTTGCGTAAATACATTATTTTTTAGTTTGAAAATGTGAAATAAATACTTATTTTTTAATAAGGCAATGCGAAATTTGTTAGGATTTTTAGTCCCTCGCCGCAACGGAAACTTGCCACAAAATTAGAGAAGCATAAGAAAAACAAAGAACACAAGATTTTCGTGGTTCGGTCTCAATACCTACTCCACCAACAAAAGAGAAATTCCACTACATTGATCGAGTACAATGAGATAGAAAAATATTAATCCCCAAGCCCATGCTCACTAATATTTTTTTTCTCTCCCTCACTCTCACATATATTTTTCTCTCTTGCTCTCACCAATTGTGTATATCTCACACACAACACCATAAAACCCGAATAAGCCTTGGTATTTATAGAGTATTAATTTCTGCCTTTGTTTGCTCGAAGAAAACCCCCAGCCTTGATGCCCAAGGCTGCCTTGTGATTCCTTTTCCATAAGAACTTCAATTAGGAAAGGAGTCCTATTCCATAATGAATTCTTCTTTAGTAGAAATCTGCCAAAGAATATCTCTAATACAAATAAAGCCCAAAATCATGTGAATAATATTCCAAACCATATGAAAATTATTCAACATGGGTGAAACACAACAAAATTAGCTGAGCTTTTCTCTTTTTGCATCTAATGTGTCATTTGGAGAATTTTCAGGGGGTACAAAATTCTCAATTTGTTGGACTTTACTAGCAAAAGGAAGAGAATGTCTGTTATTGCTCAGGACGAGGATGGCCAGCTTCTTCTCTTTTGTAAAGGTGCAGACAGGTTTGGCTCATGAAATCCTTTCCTTTAACTTCCAATTTTTCCTGACATCCGTTATTGGAGGAAGTTAGAGCTATATAATGATGTCATTTGGATAAAATTTGGGCTTTTCTTATCACCTTTGACATTTCAAGGTCATCCTTTTGCTTAACTGACTTTAAGCTATGTTGATATGGTAATTTGATGCATTGTTGTTCCACTATGCTTGGGTTATGCAGCATCATCTTTGATCGGTTATCAAAGAATGGAAGGATGTATGAGGAAGCTACTACAAAACACCTAAAGGACTATGGGGAAGGTGGTTTG
>BPLS01000446.1:50340-80700 GCA_019656275.1 Rhododendron kiyosumense
GAGAAAACAAATCGGCCTTCATTCTTTGAGTAAATTCACAAATAAGAGAGCAGCTTGGAAGTTGTTTCATTGATACTCTGACGGTGAAACATCACGTACGGCAGTCAGCTGCTTGTTGTTAGCATCTTTACATTCCCAAGTCAATAAGTAATTCGGCGAGTCGGATAAATTGCTTTCTGGGTGAACGAATAATCTTACCTTTATGCTCTTACAAGGTGCACTTATATTTTGTGGTTGATTTCCTAGTTGAGCTATATAAACCTCTCTTTTCTACTGTAACATTTGGTGATGCTTTTCTCTCGTTCACACGACCCTGAATTATGAGAAATTATTCATTGGACTTGGGTCACCACCATGTATTGTCTTAACACATTTATAACCACACATTCACGTGAAGTCTAAGAGCATTCACAATGTAATAATCAAAAGTGAATAATTAAAATTTGCCACATCAAATTTTGATTATCCATTTAGAGGTTGTTAAAACTAGCAATGTAAAGTCTCACATTTTTTATTTTTAGCCCATAATCAAAATGAGTTTGGAAAATTTCTAATCTAACGATTTGTTTTTTTCCTCGATCTAATGGTCTACATAGAATGGCATTATAGTAAAATAAGTGAAAGCAGAGAGCATTTGTAAAATTCATAAAGTGGTCAATATTGTTAAATGCATAATCACTTGTCAAAGTAAAGAATGAGTTTCACCTACCAATAAAGCATTTGCTAAGAGGTTGCTAAGTTTGGTTATTATAATGCGAGCATTTTTTTTAGAGTATTCACAATGCTATAATAAAAAATTGATAACCAAAAATTGCCACATCAGCTTTTGATTATTTATTTAAGAGATAGCTAAAGTTTGCAATATAGACGTCTACAATGACATAATCAAAATTGGATAGCCAAACTTGTCACATTATCTTTTCAAACTACAAAAAACTAAAAATCGTGATCTGTAAAAAATAGTTTTTCAAAAAATAGTTTTGAAACTAATAAAAACTATTTACTAGAAATAGAAAATAGTTTTTCAAACTTTTTTTTTTGGAAAAAAAACTATTTTCTAAAAAAAGAAAAAGAGAGAGGAAAAAGGAAGAGAGATAGAACATTTTTGTACAATAGTTAGTGTATTTGATTGAGAATATGTCGGGTCTATTAAATTGATTATTGTCAAAAGGTTGTTAGTTTTGGTTATCCAAAGTCCAAAATTTGATCATTTCTAAGGAGATTGTTAAGTATGATTATAGCATTGTGAGTCATATTTTGAACCAACATTGTTAATTTTAAAAACCTTTTTACTTTTGATTATAGCATTGTGGATACTCTTAGCACACATTACTAATTTTAGCAACCTTTTTATTTTGATTATTACATTGTAAATACTCTAAGTACTTAGCTATGGATTCCGGTCAGACACCAATGCGCAAGAGAACTTAATAATTTTGCCTGAATTACCCCCACCAATTATGGAAACTTTGTCCCTGCCAATGAATAAACTTGGTGAATGTTGTTGAGATGTTCACTTCGATTATCAATATCAGCTTTGGCTGTTTGATTTCATTGCAATCACATTAGCATTAGATTTTGTTCGCGTGCATCAATCTTATTTGTTGAAGGTGGCCGTAAATCCTTGCTTAAAGGGTTTTTTTTTTTTTTTTTTCCTTTATGAAACTGAATGCTCCACAATTTCATTTCAAAAAAAATGCCAACATCACATATTGCAGACTTTGCAGTAACAATAAACCTAGACCTTTTTTGTCAGAAAATAAACCTAACCCTTCGCCTAAGTTGGGAGGAAAAAATAAGAGAACAGATAGGACTGGTCTTGACGTATAACTCATACACCACCCCTATTCCGTACATCTCATATATCAAATTTTGGGAAAAAAAAAAAAAGTGTTAGTTTTGGAAGAAAAATTTTAAAATTTTTGGAAGAAAAGTGTTGATTTTGGAAGAAAATTTTAAAAATTAATTTTTTGAAACGGATCCTAATTAATTAATTTTGAAAAGTTAACCACAAAATTGAAGGGAAAATCTTATAGAATTGCCATAAGACCAAAGATGTTTTACGGGACAAAATATTGGCTTATTAAAAAACAACAGATGAGCAAGATGAGTGTAGCGGAAATGAGAATGTTGAGGTGGATGTGTGGTAGGTCTAGATGAGATAGGATTAGAAATGTAATGGTTCGTGAAATGGTAGATGTAGCACCTATAGAGGAGAAGTTGAGGAAAAATAGACTAAGGTGATTTGGACATGTCTACCGTAAGCTTGAAGATGCAGTAGTTAAGAAGTGGATAGAATAGCTTTGAGTAGCAACGCTACAGGGAGGGAAAGACCTAAATTGACATTAAATGTTATTGTGCGTTAAGATATGAGTCTAGTACGCTTGAGTGAACAAATGGCCCTTGACAAAACTTAATGGAGAAAAATGATTCATGCAGTTGACCCCAATTGATTAGGACATAACGCTCGGTTTGGTTTGGTACATAATACTAATATTATTCAATCTGATGCCCATTTGAAAGGGATCCTTGTTTTTCCGTGAAAAAAAGAAAAGAATGGGATCCTTGTTTAAACTAAGAAACCCTTGTTTAATTTTTAGGCCCAATTGTGTAAGTCGTTCATGCAAAGAATTGTCGGATATCGGTATGCATTTGAACAAATTACATTGATGTATGATCAAAATTCTTATTGTCGAATTTTTTTTCACAAATTTAATTCAACCAAGTAGTTATCAGCATTCAATCAACCTAATTTTCTCTTTGCATGAATGATTTATGCATTGAAGTCTACAAAATTAATGGTTCAAATTATCAACATAAGACCCATGGTGGGTCTCGTTTTGCATTAGAGAGAGGGAATTCTCGTTCGAAGTCACACTATATAGGATTCAAAAGCAAAGTATTACATATGTGGATATGAGAGATGATGATTTAGGTTGTTTCCGTTCCTTACCGGGTGCAAATTTGGCACACTTCAATTCTTTCGTATAAGTGAAAGCACATCTACCAACGGCGGCAAAGACAACACTACCGTCACCCTCCATGGTTGCAATCATGGTCACAGCTTTGGCCACATCCATATGAGTCGATAAGACGAAGGCATTTGAAAAAACATTTCCATTGACATGACATTGCATGTACCTCCCCCACAACTATGCATAGTATCATCAATGCAATCCAAATTCCAACAACAGATATTTTACAATTTCCAAACATCTTTCTTTGTGTGAAAATTATTGGCGTTTAAGATAATTTCTTTGCATAGATTGATATCCTTATTTATAGGCTCTATGCCCTCGTCTAAGCAAATGAGCATTCATTATTGACATTTTTGGAACATTACATGAATAAATTAATTGAGTTAAGGACTTAGCAACCACCCTTTTAACTACAAAGGTTAATTAATACTATTGGTAAACGAGGGGCTCTCAATTACTGGTATTAATTGTACTAGTACCAAATATTTATTGTGTGAAATCTACCCTTGTTCTTTGTGAATATTTGTCTGGTTTTAAAAAAAATTGATGTCAAGGCTTGTGTCTACTTTACACGAGATATAATGAATAAATTTATCATGTCAAATTCCTAAAACTTTTTACCTTTTTGTTTTGGTTTTTTTTTTTTGTTCCCATTGTTTGAATTTTTATTACATTCCTATTATATTTTCTTATTAACATTCATCTTAATAAGAGGAGTCTAATAAGTTAAAAAAATTTATTATAAAAGCAAAATAATTGCAATAAAAACTAACAAAAGGTGGGTTTTTTAGCTATATTATTGTCTTATATCAATTTTTATCCACATTTCCATATGTTATTTATTTTTCTCGTTGAGACAAATGAATTCCACAAATTACACCAAAAAGCTAAATAAATAATTTTAAAAAATTAAAAATGGATAAAAAGAATGCTCTAAAATTTTGGAAAGAATGACTAAGAACAAGGCTATACTACAGGCCGCCAATTGCGTGAAACGATATATTCATAAATTCTATTTGTGTAGAGGGATACTATTGAAAAATATCAAATCATCAATCACTGATGCATTTAATGTTGTTTACCTCTCCGAAACTAATGGTTTTATTGGTTACAAAATAATTAATGAGGGCTATAGTAAATAAAAATTTACTGCATTTATTATGGTTAAACTAATGCCCCAGGGACACTTATTAACATGACCGTTTTTCAAATGCATTCATATTGTCAACCCATATGGATGCAACAAAAGTTGTTACTATGATTGCGAAGAACAAAGAGGGTGGCAATAGTGTTGTCTCTGTCGCCACCATTAGATGTGCTTTCACTTATACAAAAGAATTAAAAGTGCGCCAAATTTGCACCCGATAAGGAATGGAAACAACCTAAATCATCATCTCTCTTATTCACATATTCATCCTTTTCGTTCGATTAATATACATGTATGATATTATGTTACCATAAAACTTTGCTTCTAAATCCTAAATAGTGTGACTTTGAACGAGAATTCCCTCTCTAATGCAAAACAAGGCCCACCATGGTCCCATGCATGTTGATAATTCAAACCGTTAATTTAGTAGACTTCAATGTGTAAATCATTAATCCAAAGAGAAAATTAGGTTGATTGAATGTCAACAACTGTTTGGTCGAATTAAATTTGTGAAAAAACAATTGAACAATAAGAATTTTGACCGCACACCAATGTAATTTGTTCAAATGCCTACCGATATCTGACAATTCTTTGCATGAATGAGTTACACAGTTGGCAGGGGCGGAGCCATGATTTGGATACACGGGTGACACCATAATTTATACATACATGTATGTAAATCGATATATTTGTGAATTCAATTTTTATGTCAAAACACTCACTATAATCAGTAAAGAAATATGCAACAAAAATACTCAAACTTATGGGGAAAAAAAATTAACGTCCAAATGTGTTACGTTCCTTTTAAATTAGCGGAAAAAATACAAACCATGTGGGGATTTTTAATAAAACACTAAAACTTGTGGAAAAAAAAAAAGCTAATATCCAAATATCTTATGTCCCTCTCCAATTTTAGTGAAAAAAATACAAACTATGAGAATTTATGCAAAAAGAAGCATGCAATAAAAACACTAAGTTTGTGAGGGGAAAAAAAATTAATGTCAAGATGTGTTAAATTCCTCTCAAATTATTGGGGAAAAAATACAAAGTATGTAAGAGTTTATGACAAAACTTAAAATGAGAGAGAGAGAGAGAGAGAGATAGAGATGATAAGTCTTGAAAAGAGGAATCTCAAAATGAGTCACTGGGTTTTGAACTCCAGCGCTAGAGTTCCAACTAAGGCACATTGCATAAATTAAAAGTGACCTGAAAAGACATGATTTATGATTCGAACCGTACGTTCAATGTGGTTCCATTCTCAAGTACCCTTAAAATCATAGTTCCCAATCAAAATTTTATGATCCAAACCGTTCAATGTGTGCAGAATGTGATTTTAAGGATGCCCGCGATAAATTAGCAAAAAAAATGACTGGAAAAGACATGATTTGAGCAGTTTTTATTTAAACTATTCGGATCAAGTACTTCCCGGTCATTTTTTTTGCTGATTTCTCACGAGTACCTTTAAAATCACGTTCTGATCACATTGAGCGGCTCGGATAATCAAAATTTGATAAAAAAAACTATGAGGTGTTTTTTTAGGTGTCTAATTAGTTGTCCCCGGAACCACTTTGATATATATAGGGCTGGTTCTACCCACACAATTTTTAACACAAATTGTGACGCTCCATCTCAGCCATTGGTTTTAACTACTTAAATGGGCACACACTCTTAATCTGACCTAATCTGTCTCTCCCTACATCGTGACTACCAGCCACTTCCCCCTCCCCTCTCCGGCCACGTAAGCTCCGGTCAGCTCTGATGACCCTATTTTCCGGCAACCTCACCTCCGTCGAGCCCCTCATCTGGCGACCCCACCGCCCTATCTCCGGCGACCCACACAATTTTGGGTTTATCGGAGACAGATATGAGGAATTACTAAAGTTCATCAATGGGACCTCACTTAGTAAATAAAGAGCATCGTATCAATTAAAGAAGAGTACTTGTGCCATTGCTACAAATAACAAAAGGAGACAGAATTAAACATGTTCCTCATGTACAGTCGATTTGTAAAATAAATTTTTCAGTCGAACAAACTCATGAATATAGGGAATATTGTTAAGGTAATGAATCCCACATTGCTTGGGAGTGGAATGGGTGATCACTTAATAACATCTGGGACCTCTCCACTCATTGCCAATTGGTTTTGAGATGGATATAAAGTTTCTACATGGTATCAGAGCGGGGCCCGTTCCACCCTATATTTTATAAAATTCACAATCCACACCCTACGATGACAGACCAGCAAAAAAAGGCTGCACGATGATAGGACCCAAAAGTGGCCACACGTGACAGACCTCAAACGCGGCTGCACGTGAGGGGGGATGTTAAGGTAATGAATCCCACATTGCTTGGGAGTGGAATGGGTGATCACCTAATAACATCTGAGACCTCTCCACTCATCGCCAATTGGTTTTGAGATGGATATAAAGTTTCCACAAATATATCTAGTAAAGTGAAGAATTGCAGTGCCGATCTTTAGTCGATCTGTTGATTTAATTTTTCGTGCAAGCCGGCACTGACTGGGCCATATGCAGTGCCGATCTGAGTTTTGCAATTCACAGCAATATATCTAGGGAGGGGATCTAGAGACAATAAATTTGTCAATACTTTTGACACTAAATCACAGCCGTTGCTTTGAATGGCTAGGATTAAAAGTAAAAAAAGACTACACACTCTCTCTTGCCCCCTTTTCTCACGTGATCTCCTCTCTCTCTCTCTCCACCGTCCTCTCTGTTCTCTCTCTTTACACTGCTCCCCCACGGAAACTCCCACCATCAACGACTGCTAACCTCCAGCCTCCGGCGAGAAATCGAATCTGCTTGAGTGCTCTGGATTTTCGGCAAGTCTCTCTCTCTCATATGCCTTTCTGAAAATCCCCAATCCAAACCCTAATTCTTGGTGATTTCTTGTTTCAAATAGGAGATACGGTGCCCATAAATTTTTGTTTGAAGGATACGGTGGCCGATAAGTTTTTTTTTTTGAAAGATACTGGTTCGAATCGTGAAGAGGAAGACAGGGTTGGGCAGGAAGGCAGGTAAGACACCAATTCCACTTTGCAGCACCTGTATGATTCAATATTACAATGGAAAATTAAAGAAACGTGGAACCAAGGCAACCATCTACAGATTTTCAGCCTTGACCTTCCAAGTGCTTGGCCATATGAAGACTTTTCTTATCCTGACCTTAGGTTTCCAGCCAAATGCAATCAATTTTGCTACTCCAATTTAATTGAAAAGATTTGTTTCATTTGAAACTTTAGAGGAAAGGTAAGATTTAAGAACCTGGAGGCAACATAAAACCAAATATTTTGTCAAAAGATGAAAATTTGGCTCATCACTTATCCTGAACACACATGTAAAACAAAAGAAATACTATGTCATTGCACATTTTTATTCCAAATTCAGTACATTTTCTTTGACGACTTATATCAAACACCTGGCGGAAACACAATAACCCTCAGTTCCATATCTCCACAAACCAATGTGAGCCACAAAATCACAACAAACAATACTTAAACCTACAAATGAAAAGAAAAAATCTTGCTTTGCAAAAGTCAGAGATGTATAATGGCTGAAATTGGGGAAAGCCGGATGGACATCGGAGTCGTGCCAGCCCCTAACTCCAACGTGGATATTGAATTTCCGGCGGCCAGCACTGGTACTACCATCAGCAACAATCAGTCCTGAAGAAGATGATGATGATGATGAACTACATATTCAGCAACCCAACTCCGACCCGAAAAGCCCCAAATTTTTTACCATGGCGTATGTGTTTTTGCAACCGGAAGAGAGAGAGAGAGCTAACAGAGAGAGAATGAGAGAGAGAGAGAGAGAGAGAGAGAGAGAAGGGGGAAGAGAGCTTGGCTGCCCAGAGAGAGATAACAGAGAGGGAACGGTAGAGAGAGAGAGAGAGAGAGAGAGAGAGAGGGGAGATCACGTGAGAAAAAGGGGCAAGAGAGAGAGTGTGTAGTCTTTTTTACTTTCCTAGCCATTCAAAGCAATGGCTGAGATTTAGTGTCAAATGCACATATCTTGCTTAGGGTTTCAACTGGGGGTGTTCTTTTTTGGTACATTTGTTTCTTTGGTTTTGTCTTCGCTGATGACCCTTGCCGGAGATGAAGGGGTATATTGTGAAAGGTAGTAGGGAGAGAGAGAGAGAGGGAGGGAGACAGATTAGGTGAGGTTGAGTGTGTGTGCCCATTTAAGTGGTTTAATCTCAACCATTAATTTCAATGGCTGAGATGAAGTGTCACAATTTGTGTTCAAAATTATGTGGGTGGAACCGGCCCCTATATATATATAAGATGTATGGAATAGGGGTGGTATATGAGTTACACATCAAGACCAGTCCTATCTCTTTCTTTTTTCCTCCCAACTTAGGCGAAGGGTTAGGTTTATTTTCTGAAAAAAGGTCTAGGTTTATTGTTACTGCAATACATGATGTTGTTGGCATTTTATTTGAAATGAAAATGTGGAGCATTCAATTTCATCAAGGAAAAAAAAATTAAGCAAGGGTGTAGTTGGTATTCAAATTATTCCTACTGTGATAGTTAATGGAAGTCGGTGGGGCTAATAATTCATTGCATGTGTAGTGGGCCGAACCGAGGATGGGCCCGGTAAGCAAGCGGAGCCAGAGTCTGGGCTTCGGCCCCGACTGGCCTCGATAATTTGCTTGGGCTAGGCATGAGCCCAACCTAGTACAAGAGAAGGCCGAGTTCGGCCGAACTAAAGGGTTCGACCGACGGTTTGCAGTCTAGAGTATTGACCCACCGTCTAAGCCTTCGGGTTAGTCGGGTCCAGTCGATCATTCAGGTCTATTTGCCCAATGAAGAGACCATATGGAGCTGATTCCCACCATTTCTAGGAAGGCCTGGAATGTCTATAAGGGAGACGGTGATTCATGACGTCGTGGGTACGTGGCATACGTCATGATTACCCTAGCTTGGGGGTAAGTACGTTCGCCTATATAAGGAGAGGGATAAACCCTAAGAAAGGTACGCAACCCTACGTCTAAGAAATACACTCTCTCTCTTGTTTACTTACTTGCTCGTCAGAGGGGCGAGAGGCAGCCAACCGCCTCACGCCTTGGTGCAGGTACACAGTGGAGCAGAAGAGAGACAATCCTGAATAGCCATGAAGAGAAACCACCACACCACAGCTTGGGAACTAACTCATTTGCTAAGTTCTAAACTCAATTAATAAACTCAAATTTATGCTCCAGGGGTATCGACTAGCATTTGCCATAGTCGATTAAAAAACACTTCTCTCACATAATAATATATATGATCATTCAAAGGATTCGACATCATTGCTTCAATAGTTGGACTTTTGCAAATTATCCTCAAAGGTTTGGGAACAAAAATTATCGGGCACAACAGGCTCCCAGTTATCAGTGGAGCACAATCTTAAGCATCCGTAGTGGAATAAGTGAAAAATCCTAGTTCACCTAGGTTTATAGAATTGCTATTTTTTTAATCTCAATCAACGATTCACCAATCAATAACTAAACCAATCATATAAATAGAATGCAAACAATTGAAGAACGCAACGATATACATGGAAAACCCTAAGCAGGAAAAAACCACGGGAATGAATCAAAACACTATACTTAATGTGTAGTTACAAGTAAACTTACATACGATTATGAATCCTCACGAATCGCCCTAAGTTTTACCTGCCGAATCCTCGTTCACCACACCCAGTGTTTGATTGCCGCTGCCTTGAATCCACAAGCCTTCCATTTGCCTCCCGGAAATCCACCGAAGGACTTTAACTTGCCTAGAAATCCTCCTTAGAACTTTTCTCAAATAAGTTGAAGAAGATACTAAAACCTCTTGGAGTTATCTTGTACACTCAATACTCAATTATCCATCAATCTCATTGTACTCCAAGATTCACAAGCAAAAGCACTCCTTTCTTTGAGTCTTAACCTGTAATGTGAAGTGCATATATCGTTTCCAACAAAAACAACTCTAAGAGCATCCACAGTGATATAATCAAAATAAAAAAATTGTTAAAATTAACACATTTGCTCAAAAAAGAGCTCACATTGGAATAATCAAATTTAACAACCTCTAAGCAACTCATCAAATTTTGGCCTTTGAATAATCAAAACTAGCAACATTTTGCCAATAAACCAAACCAAGTTGTTCCTATATTTCTTCAATCAAGTATACACAAAAACCTTCCCTCTCTTCCATTTTCAACATGTTTCAAAGAAAAATACTTTTAAAAACTTTTTTTTTTTTTTTGAAAAACTGTTTTTTTTTTTTTTACTTTTTCCCTAAAAACTGTTTTTTTTTAAATCAAAATTTTCATAAAATTATTTTTTCTTTTTTCAATAACCTGTTTTTATTAGTTTGAAAACTATTTTTAAAAAATTATTTTTTATGTCACAATTTTTAGATTTTATAAGTTGAAAATGTGATGTGACAAGTTTTGGTTATTCAATTTTGATTGTACCATTGTGGACCTATACATTGTTAACCTTAGCAACACCTTAAATGGATAAACAAAAGATGATGCGACAACTTTTGATTATTAACTTTTGATTATTCCACTGTAGATGCTCTAACCCACTTGTATATAAATCGGTTACTTAATATATCCTTGATTTTCAACTTGTATATTCTGTGAAGTTGCCATATACCTGTAACGACCTGGATTTTTGCCTTATTTTTTTTTAAAGAAACTATTTTTAATCAATAGTAATCGATTAACTATTTAATTGTGTAATTAGATTAAACCAAAACCTAGAATAATTTTTTCGTAACCAAAATTAGTTTAGTAAAATTTTAATTCAACTTGTAACGACCGTAATTTTATCATTAATAATATCATTTAAAAAGAATTATTCATAATAATAATATTATCTCCTTAATAGATATATACTAATACAATTATCCTATTACTAATTATCTTACTTTTAGTTTTTTTAATTACATACATGCATGCAACCCTACCATCTCTCCTTCTCCTAATCAGTCTCTACCTCCTCCTTGATCACGAAATTGTTCCTACCTCGTCCATCTCGGAGCCCAAGAGATAGAGTTTTCGTTAAATTCAATCTTTTCCTCCCTCTTCCAAATTCTCTTATAAATACCCTACAAATCCGACCCACGAACATACCACCATTCCACCCACGCTCCTCCGAGTCAAAAACGAGAGAAAACCGTGGGCAAATTCGAGCTCCGATCAATGGAGTTCTAGAGAGAGAAAGTGAGAGAGAGAAAAGCGGGTTTTGTATCGACGCCCAACCAAAACCCAAATTGACAGTTCCAAATTGTTCCCCAACCCCAAGCATCCCTAAACATCATCCAATTCGGACCCAAGGTCTTCCGATCGAAGAAACCGAAGTCTCCGTCCAAAAAAATTCAAGTTTCGGCTTGTGGATCAATTCGATCCAATCGAGGTAGTATAATCTCTCCCAACCACTTACCTAAGTATATTTGATGTTTTTATGCTTAACCCTATGCCCTGAATGAACCCATGCATTGAAACCATCGCGAAAAACGAAGAAAACCGAAACTGCCTTCAACATTGCGGCCGCGATGTTGAACCAGTCGCGAGTTCGCGGTATAGGTCCCCACCGCAAGGTCAATCCGGTCAGACCTTGCTGTTTGTTCTGTTTTGGTTCGAATGCGTTTTGCGACCTCCCGAACACCGTTTTCGACCCCCGAACTATTTTTCCTAGACTTTTAACATCTCAAAAGTCATAACTTGTTAGGGTCATATTTTTTTTATTTAGTTATCTATTTATTAAATTATTTATTAGTTATCGTTCAAAGTTTACAAACGAAAATTAGTTACGATCTTTCAACCAACGTTTTAATGCTCCAACTAATTTTTTTTTAGACTCCTTGAATCTCAAATACAGTAACTTGTTAAATTAAATATTTGTTTTATTTAATTCACTATTTATTATTATTTTTAAAGTAATTCCAATCAAAATTACTTTATGACCTTATAAACATTATTATTAATACCCGAGTAATTTTATTTAAACTCCTTAGTTTCCGAAGATGAAACTTTGTTAGTCTCAACATATTTTTAATAGTAAATTATTTATTATCTATTTACTTCACTTTCGGCCACTTTAATTAACGTCTTCATTTAAAAATAATCCTGAGACCTTCCGAACCCAACTTTTGACATTCAAACATGTTGCATAAGACCTTTAAGACTCTTATAACGGTCATGATAATTATTCCAATATTTTTACCTAATTAATGTATTTAATTAGTTTTTAATCAATCTAATTTCTTAAATAAAATTTATACAAGCCTAGATTTATTTATTTTTATAAAAAAATTTATTAGATAAAAGTTTCTTGCAATATTATTAACTTATTGGCCATACAAGATTAAGGGCAACAGCCCATTCATAAAAAGTTACGTGGTTTCTACGCTTATTATTTATTTCAATTATCATTGTAATTATTTGTATACTGTTCTGATTTGTGATTGATGCATTAGATTGGAACTTAGAGACATGGGTTGGTATGCAAATAGAGTTCACTTAGATGGTGCTAAGTAATGGATAAATTGGAAAGTTTATTTTTAGATCTGCCTGTAGGTAGGATTTTGAGATGTGATGAGTTGGATGTGATGATTTGAGACTGGCAAAGTAAGCCCAGTAATGAATTAAAACTGGCAGTAGTCCAGTGATGTTTTGATAAAACCTAGCAAAGTAAGCCCAGTGATGTTTTGATAAAATCTGGCGGTAGTCCAGTGATGTTTTGATAAAACCTGGCGGGTAGTCCAGAGATGTTTTATAATGATAAAACCTGGCGGATAGGGCCAGAGATATTTTCCGATGATAAAACCTGGTAGAGGCCCAGCGATATTTTGTGACAGTAAAACCTGGCGGTGGTCCAGTGATGTTTTCTGATGATAAAACCTGGCAAAGTAAGCCCAGTGATATTTTGATAAAACATGACGGTTGGTCAGTGACGTTTTGCGATGATAAAACCTGACGGTTGGTCAGTGACGTTTTTGCGATGATAAAACCTGGCAGGTGGTCCAGTGATCTTTTGTGTTGATAAAATCTGGAGGGTGATCCAGCAATATTCTGTGATGATAGAACTGGTGGGAGCCCCTTGGTGATTTTGATGTGATGATTAAGATAGAAAACCCTAGTTATAGTCTGGGCATGACTAGATATTCCTTGTTGTTAGGCTATCGATCGATAATGAATAGATTTATGGGTGTTTTACTTTTCTGCATTGATGATATATTGTTACCTGCTAGCTGTAATGTAAGGAGGGGTGATTGGATTGGATTATATTACGGGGTTAACTTTTTCACTCAAGCACAGATTGTCTGGCATCCGTGTCAGATTTTGCAGAGAATCAGGTGGAGACTCAGGACCGTGAAGGAGGGCGATACTACCAAGAGATGAATCCGGATATGGAGACTGAGCCAGTATACGCTTGGGATCCGTATCAATCTTAGAAGACAGCTCTGTTATTTTGTCTAGATTATTACCACAAAGACTATTTTCGGTATTTTCACAATGGTTTGTAATAGATGAATCTTTAGGATGAATTATCCGTTTGGGATTTTGAATTTAATTTAATAAATTTCCAAAAATTAATATTTAATGCCTCTGATTTTATTTCCGAAAATCGGGGCGTTACAATACCAAAAACGAGATTACATGTTTTTTCTTTCCTTTCGAAGTGCTAAATATTGAAGCCCTTGATTGCCAATCTTCCTTGATTTTCTTCCACCTAAAAACTCAATCTCTCAATTACACATTATTGATTTCCTTCCACTTCCTAAACAAACACTCTAGAAACAAAAATAAAATACAACTCGATAAATGGAGATACAAATAAATGTGTGTTTTGTCGTAGAATTTGCCAACATAGAAAGACCGTGGCTATGGCCCTAACAATAAGTAAAAGGAAATAATCAAAACTTGTCACATCAGATTTTGATTATTTATTTAGAGATTGCTAAAGTTAACAATGTCAAATTTCACATTAGTTATTTTTTGCCCACAATTACTTGCTAAAGTGGAGAATGAGTTTCATCTACCAATAAAGTATTTGCTTTGTAGAGAGTAATCAATTTCACTTTTCCATGATGCAACTACTTGATTGAGAAGATGTGAGATCCAATAAATTTGGTTATTAGCGAAAGGTTGCTAATTTTGATTATTTAATGGCCAAAATTTGATGAGTTGCTAAAAGGTTGCTAAATTTAAATACTTCCTTGTGAGCTATTTTTTGAACAAATGCTGCTAACCTTAGCAATTTTTTGATTTTGATTATTCCACAATGAATGCTCGTAGAGCACCACATAACATTACTTTGTGAGCATTGAATAACTTATTCTCTCCTTCGTCTCTTGCTTAACAACGGATTCAATAGTTGGAAGGAAAATTCTAAAATCAGTTCAATTGGCTGACAATAATTAATAAGGTGTGAATGTGTATTAAAAAATGTAAAAAATAAACAATAATACAAATTTTTCCTGTCTTTTGTGTGCTTGTTGGCAGCCCAGTGAGCTGACAAATTTTCTTACAACAATTCAGTGGCAAGATAATTTCTCAAATCTCGTTTTCCATTTGCCATGCCATAACCCTCTTGCTCTTCATGGATTGAAGTGTTAAAAGAACTCGAGAGGAATAAAGTACAGAAGATAAGCTTAATCATACGCAATAAAAAATGGATTACTATTATCTATTGGAGTTCTATTATTGTAGGAGATCGAAAGAAAATCAAGTGGTATTTAAAAAAAAATGTGTTTAATTTAGTTGCTGGGTAGCCCCAATGTGGAGTGGAGTGGGAGGTCTTAAAGTGGGCTCCACATCTATCCAATGAATCATATCCCTTTTCTATTACAGAGATATCCGGACCGATTTACGCGCACATCGACTAATGACTCAATCTCACCACCCGCTTGCCAAGAGCCTAATTAAAGTCGAAATAAAACTCTTTGATCTTAAAGAAATTGATACTTTAGCACCTAGAAAGTTTTCAATCCAAAATTTGAAAACAGAGCAACCCCTAAGTTCCATGCATTAATCTCTTAACCACCCCTCGGGGTTAATGATTCGCATCCCTTGGTCTGATTAATGAGAAAAACTTTTTAACGGAGGGAGCCATGAATAACTATTTACGGAAGTAAATCGCGCGCATTCAAAGTGTATTGGACAGTCTGGATTTGAAACAACTTTTCCGGAGAAGAGTTAAACTCTTTCACATAAATTTTTTATTAAAATCTAGACCATCAACGGCCGAAACGGACAAATAGTTACATGTTTGTTTGTTTATTTATTTTCTTTGGTGTGGGAAAAATAAGTGCTGGTATGGTATCCCGTCACCTCTGCCAAGGAGTATTGACCCGTTACACCACACCATTATCTGCTGGGGACCCCACCGCACCTACGTCAGGGCCAAAGCTAAGGTCCCACCACGTGTGGGTGGTGTTAGGAGTATGGTTAGCCCCAATGAGGGGCTATGGGGACTTGAACCTGGGCCTTGTCCAACCAAGTCCAAGTTCCTAACCACTGAACCAACCCGTCATTGGTAGTTACAAGTTTATAACTCTTGCAAAATCTATCTTGATTGCATTGGTAGTTTTTTCGCTAGTCAATCAGTTTTAGGTAGCTTTAGAATTACTTTTGGGGAGTACTTTGATGTTCTCTCCTGACTCCGTATATTTAAGAAACTTGTTGCTATTGCTAATGATGTCGTGGTAAAGAAAAATGTAGGTGTTTTAAACTTTCCCCAACCTATGTGTAGGCCGTCGCATTTTAGAAGTAGGAGTTTCCCTTCCAAGTTCCAGCCTTATAAGATTTATGATCTACGGGCTATGACATTAGGTGGCCCTGGTTTTTTTTAGGTGCACTTTGTTAGCAGTTGAAGTTTGTTCAAGCCATTTTAGCAGTTGAAGTTTGTTGAAGCCAAAATGCCCACAACCATGCATGATACACGATCAATTTTCAATAACTGAGATGTGATTAGAACACGAAACAGTGGTCCTTGGCACCATAATAGAAGGTGGGTCATGTCTTGGAGGATTCTTTCTTAGTATGCTGCCTTTTATGTTGTTCTGCACCAAGTACTCTTTGAACTTTGTCCAATGGGTTACTATAGTTGCGGAAAAATTCACGTTTTACTTCATTTTCTGCAGGATGATCCTCGAAACGGATGGCAATGTTATTGCTGGAAAAGTGGCAACCCACAGCGTGGATGACGGTGCACCCTTGTCTGAGCAGGTAACCTGAGCTTTCCTCCTTTATCTTTATTAGATAAATAATCAACAAAATGGAGGCCGGACAAATTTTCCTTAAATTGTTATGCCTTTTGCATTATTTTTTTATTCAACTAATTAGATTGAGATTTCAAATCCGCGAAGATTGCATTTCTGTTGGTAAATTGCATGATCATGTACTCCATATTTGGAGATGTGGTATTAATAATGTCATCACTCGGTGGAACCGTATGCTCCCTGTTAGAATAATCGTAACCCTAACTTGTGTGTTCAACATCTGCAGACTATAAGTCAAGCTTTGGCTACCGCACGTGACCATTTGGCAAGATCTCTTTTGAGATGAAGCATCTGAGGGTAACTAGAGAAAACAAATTGGCCTTCATTCTTTGGGTAAATTCACAAATAAGACAGCAGTTTGGAAGCTGTTTCGTTGATACTCAGACGGTGAAACATCACGGCAGTCAGCTGCTTATTGTTAGCATCTTTACATTCCCAAGTCAATAAGTAATTCGATGAGTCGGATAAATTGCTTTCTGGGTGAACGATATTCTCACCTTTATGCTCTTACAAGGTGCACTTATATTTTGTGGTTGATTTCCCAGCTGAGCTATATAAACCTCTCTTTTTGACTGCAAGATTTTGTAATGCTTTTCTCTCGTTCATGTGACCCTGAATTATGAGAAATTATTCATTGGACTCGGTTCACGACCACGAGTTGTCTTAACACATTTATAACCACACATTCACGTGAAGCCTAAGTACTTAGCTCTAGACTCTGGTCGGACACCAATGCCCACGAGGACTTAATAATTTTGCCAGAATTACCTCCGCCAATTGTGGAAACTTTGTCCCTACCAATGAATAAACTTGTTCAATATTGTTGAGATGTCCACTTCGGTTATCCATATCAGCTTTGGCTGTTAGATTTCATTGCAATCACATTAGCATTAGATTTTGTTAGCGTGCATCAATCTCATTTGTTGAAGGTGGCCATAGAGGAATAGGAGGAGGGCTCGTTGTGGCCTGGGAGGCACGGCAAAGCTGCTTCGTCTCGAGTTCAAACAATTAATTCACATGTTCAATTCGCAGTTCTAGCATGCTTGAAAAAGATCAAGGTGATCGGACATGGATAATCTAATTTTGAGGGCAATCATCCTGATGGGCCTCGGGTACAACACAAGCCCCCGGTTTTCGCTCTTAGAGCTCGATGCGACATTAACTCTAAAATGTAGTGTATTAAATAAGGGCAAATGCTAATCGATGCCCTTGGGACACAAGTTTGAGTGTATTAATTGAGTTTAAAACTTAGCAAATGAGTTAGTTCCCATGCAATGAGTCATTAGCCTTACTAACTTCCATTAACTACCACAGTAGGAATAATTTAAATACCAACTACACCCTTACTTAAAAGTTTTTTATTTTATTTTATGAAATTGAACACTCCACATTTTCATTTCAAATAAAATGCTGACATCACATATTGTAGAACAATAAACCTAAAACTTTTTATAGAAAATAAACCTAACCCTTCGCCTAGGTTGGGAGGAAAAAAGAGAAGAGATAGGACTGGTCTTGACGTGTAAATCATATACCACCCCTATTTCATACATTTTATATATCAAAATTTGGAACAAAAGTGTTAGTTTTGGAAGAAAAATTTTTAAATTTTTGCAAGAAAATTTTGTAAAATTAATTTTTTGAAAGGGATCCTAAATAAGTTTCGAAAAGTTAAATTTTTTTTCCCAACGCTAATATTATTTAATATTATTCAATCTGTTACCCGTTTGAAAGGGATCCTTATTCAAACTAAGAATCCCTTGTTTAATTTGTAGGCCCAACTGTATAACTCATTAATGCAAAGAATTGTCGGATATTGGTAGGCATTTGAACAAATTACATTGATGTACGGTCAAAATTCTTATTGTTCAATTTTTTTTCACAAATTTAATTTGACCAAGCAATCATCGACATTCAATCAACCTAATTTTCATTTTGCATTAATGATTTACATATTGAAGTCTACGAAACTAACGATTTGAATTATCAACAAGTGACCCATGGTGGGCCTCACTTTGCATTAGAGAGAGGGAATTTTCGTTCGAAGTCACACCATATAAGATTTAGAAGCAAAGTTTTATGGTAACATAATATCATGCATGTATATCAATAAAATGAAGAGGATAAATTCTATCCACCGCCTATTATGAGCCCCACTGAGTGTCTATTGTTGTAATCTGAACCATTCATATTTTAAGACCCACAATATAGTATTGCGATGCAAAAAGTTAGCTTGATCGGAAGTCGATAGATATATTAAATTTTGAATTTTGGTTTATAAAATGGACGATCTAATTTCTGTCAATAATAATAAAGATAAACTATTCATTTTACAAAGCAAAATTTAATTTTTGATACTTCTATCGATATCCGATCAAGTTTATTTTTTGCATAGGTATACTACTATATGGGGTCTACAAGATGAACGGTTCAGATCAACAATAAACACACGGTAGAACCAAAAAAGGTGGTGGTGGAAATTGGGATTTTCCACCGCTGGTGGAAAGAATTTAATCTCTAAAATGAAAAGGACGAATATGTGGATAAGAGAGATGATGATTTAGGTTGTTTTCATTCCTTACCAGGTGTGAATTTGGCGCACTTTTAATTCTTTCGTTTAAGTGTAAGCACATTTACTAGCGGCAACACAGACAACACTACGGCCGCCACCCTCTTTGTTCTCTGCAATCGTGTTCACAGCTTTGGCCACATCCATATGAGTCAATAAGACGAATGCATTTGAAAAAACATTTCCATCCACATGACATTGCATGAACCTCTCCCACAACTAGGCATACTATCATCAATGCCATCCAAATTCCAACAACAGATGTTTTACTATTCCTTGACATCTCTCTATGTGAAGATTATTGGTGTTTGAGAGCATTAATTATTGACAATTTTGGAACATTACATGAATGTATTAATTGTGTTAAGAACTTAGCAACCACCTTTTTAACCTCGAAGGCTAACTAATACTATTGGTAAACGAGGGGCTCTCAATTAGTGCTATTAATTGTACTAGTACCAAATATTTATTGTGTCAAATCTGCCCTTGTTCTTTGTTTGGATTTAAAAATTTTAAAGTCAAGGCCTGTGTCTGCTTTACACGAGATATAATGAATAAATTTATCATGTCAAATTCCTAAAACTTGGTACTTTTGTTTTGTTTTTTCTGTTCGCATTGTTTGAATTTTTATTATATTCATGTTATATTTTTTGGATTAGCATTTATCTTAATAAGAGGAGTCTAATAAGTAAAAAAATTATTATAAAAACAAAATAATTGCAATAAAGACTAACAAACAGGTGGTTTTTTTTAGCTATACTATTTTATTACATCAACTTTTATCCACATTTCTATATGTGATTTATTTTTCTCGTTGAGAGAAATGAATTCCACAAATTACACCAAAAAGCCAAATAAATAATTTTTAAAAATATAAAATATCAAAAAAAATACCAGTTAAAAATTTGGGGAGAATGACTAAGAACAAATCTATACTATAGGCCGACAATTACGTGAAACGATAGCTTGTCTAAGAAAATAAATTTTATTTGGGTAGAGGGATATTATTGGAAAATATCAAATCATCAATCACTTATGCATTTAATGTTATTTACCTCTCCGAAACTAATGGTTTTTGTTGGTTACAAAATAATTAATGGGGGCTATAGTAAATATAAATTTACTGCATTTATTATTATTAAACTAATGCCCCAGTGGCACTTATTAGCATGACCGTTTTTCAAATGCATTCGTGTTGTTGACCCATATGGATGCAACAAAAGCTGTTACTACAATTGCAAAGAACAAAGAGAGTGGCGGTAGTGTTTTCTCTAATGCCACCGGTAGATGTGCTTTCACTTATACAAAAGAATTAAAAGTGTGCCAAATTCGCACCTGGTAAGGAATGGAAGCAACCTAAATCATCATCTCTCTTATCCACATATTCATCCTTTTCATCCGATTGATATACATGCATGATATTATGTTACCATAAAACTTTGCTTCTGAATCCTATGTAGTGTGACTTCGAATGAGAATTCCCTCTCTCTAATGCAAAACGATGCCCACCATGGGTCCCATGTTGATAATTTGAACCGTTAATTTTGTAGACTTCAATGTATAAATCATTACTGGAAAGAGAAAATTAGGTTGATTGAATACTGATAATTGCTTGGCCGAATTAAATTTGTGAACAAAAAATTGAACAATAAGAATTTTGACTGTACACCAATATAATTTGTTCAAATGCCTACCAGTATCCAACAATTTTTTGCATGAATAAGTTACACAGTTGGGCCTAAAAATTAAACAAGAGTTTCTTAGTTTGAACAAGGATTCCTTTCAAACGGACAACAGATTGAATTATAGTATTAGTATTGGGGGAAAAATTTAACTTTTCAAAATTAATTTAGGATCCGTTTCAAAAAATTAATTTCAAAAAATTTCTTCCAAAATCAATACTTTTCTTCCTAAATATTTAAAATTTTAATTCTTAAAATTTTTCGTTCAAAACTAACACTTTTGTTCCAAAATTTGATATATAAGATGTATGGAAGAGGGTGGCATATGAGTTACACATCAAGACCAATCTTATCTTTTCTCTTCTTTTTCCCTCCCAACTTAAGCGAAGGATTAGGTTTGTTTTATGAAAAAAGGTCTAGGTTTATTGTTACTGCAATATGTGACGTTGTTGGCATTTTATTTGAAATGAAAATGTGGAGCATTCAGTTGACTTAAAGATTCATCCTCGAAAACCACTCCTCGTAGGTTTTCATCATGCTCGATTTTGACACTTATGTTTTCATCCTCGCTTTAAAATAAACCCAATATTGCTTTTCTATATACTATTATATAGTAATGAATTTTGAGATGAAAAGTTAAGTACTCCTGAAGTCCCAACCAAAGTTGTCAAATCCGTTCCATACCAGCCGGTACGTATCGTACCGGTCCTTAAACGGAACGCAAAAAGTCATGTTCCGTTCCGGTTGAAATACCAGCCTGTTCCGGCCAATATCGGTCTGTTCCGGCCATTTTCCGGTGTTCCGTTCCGGTACAAAATTACAATTTTTTTTTTTTACTTGTTTATGTTTACACTTAAAATTTTAAAAAATGGTAGATATATATTAAATATATATGTATAATATTAATTGCGGTAAATCCGGAACGGTACCGGAATACAGCCCGGTACCGGTACGTACCATTCCAATAGTGAAAACGGTACGCTGGCCGGTACGGTATTGACAACTGTGGTCCCAACAGAAAAGATAATGGTTGGTCCCCTTAGATTTTGCCAATATACAGTCGAATATCTCGCCAATTGAAACCTCATTTCCATTTTGAAACCCCATTTCCATTGAAACCCCCTCTCCCAAATCTGAAACCCCATTTCCATTTTGTCCATTTTTGCATCCTTAATGGCGAACACAGTCTAGTCCTCTGGCCCCATCACCGGTGGTCCTCGCCGGCCATATCCTTCCACCACATCGTGGTAAGAGGCGGCGCATGGATCGGTGGCGAGCGGCAGCACATGGATCGATGGCTCCTCCCTGTTGACCTCCATTCGTCGACCTCCGTGTCGATGAACGATGTTCCATTGCCTTTACTGTTCAACACCCTTTAATTCCCACCTCTTCTGAGTCCTTCTCACTTTGGGGTACCCTACTGATGCTTCTGTAACTTTCTTTTCTTATTCAATTATTATTCAATTAATTCTTGATAATCAAAGAACATGTCATTTAGAAATTTTTGTTTTTTTAGCGGCAAGTTTGCTTTACCTTCGCCCGAATCGACAGGTTCAAAGACAAGTTTGGGATAAAGAACAATGGATTCAGGTAAAATCATATCATTTTTTGAGAGTTTTGGTACTCTTTAATCAAGTAGATCAAATCAGTTGGTTGGAGGATACATCCATGTTTTGCATGTCCCAATATTCGATTCATATCATGTTTTGAGAGTTTTGGTACTCATTAATCTAGTAGAATTAGTTGGTTGGAGGATACATCCATGTTTTGCATGTCCCAAGATTCGATTCATGGTAAACTGTCCAAATAATCATGAATTCAAAAACTACTTTGCCTGGTCATGATAAAAACATGATAAATTTGTAAAAAATAGTTATGACCCGTATCCATGAGTTTTCCAATTTATGGGATAAACATAAGTTTAAAATCATGGCAGATTCTGGTAGCTAGGGGGATAAACTGAATTTTCCAAGCGGGTAATTTTGCAGATTAGCCATACAAAGCATGGTCATGATTTTTTTTTTCCGCGGAGTATGGTCATGTGATAACACATGTTGAATTTGTAGAAAATAGTCATAAAAATAGTTGTCAGACTCAATTGTCATGATTCATGAAAAAATAAACCATGGTGAAATAAACCATGAAAAAATGGTGTATTTGCAAACATGGAATAATTTGTATAGATAATCCATAGAAAACATGGCCAGTCCAAAAAACATTGTCGATTTGTGCATAACTTGATCTACATATTGAATGGAAATGATTTTGGTTAGTTTTGGAAAAAAAAAAAACTAACTAAAATTCATGAAATTCAGGAGAGGAAATGATTTAGAATATATTTTAATTAAGGATTTGAAAATTAGAGAATTCAAAATTTCCCCATTCTTATCCATTAATGATCCCATGATTTGAGATGGTATAATTACTACAATCCCACTACTTTAGGAAAGAAATATATACAAACATATGAACTTCTTATTAAAAGGGTAAGATAGGTAATTCACCATCTAAAAGGATGAAAACATAATTGTTCAAAAAGTGCCGGATGAATACTTTTGAGCGATGAAGTTTGAGGATGGATATTTAAAAACTCCTTCATAAAAAGAAAAAAAAAACTTTAAACAAGGGTGTAGTTGGTATCTAAATTATTCCTAGTGTGGTAGTTAATGGAAGTCGGTGGGGTTAATAACTCATTGCATGAGAACTAACTCATTTGCTAAGTTCTAAACTCAATTAATACCCTCAAACTTGTGCCCCGGGAATATTGATTAACATTTGCCTCGGTTAAAAAACACTTCTCTCACATAATAATATATCTAATCATTCGAAGGATTCAACATCATTGCTTCGATAGTTGGACTATTGCAAATATCCACAAAGGTTTTGGAACAAAAATTATTGGGCACGCTAAGCTCCCCGTTACCAATTGCAGCTGCTGTTTGGAGTGATTTTCACTGATTACTTATCTATTGGAGTACCATTATTGTAGGAAATCGAAAGAAAATCAAGTGGTACTAAAAAAAAAAGTGTTTAATTTAGTTGCTGGCTAGCCCCAATGTGGAGTGGAGTATCTTAAAGTGGGCTCCACATCAATCCAATGAATCATATCCTTTTTTTATACTCCGTAACACAGATGTCCGGACCGGTTTACGCGTACATCGATTAATGGCTCAAATCCGCCACCCTCTTGCCAAGAGCCTAATTAAAGTCGAAACATGGCTCTCTGATCTTAAAAAAATTGATACTTTAGCACTTAAGAAGTTTTGAATTCAAAATTTGGAAAAAGAGCAACCCTAAGTTTCATGCATTAATCTCACCACCCCTCGGGGTTAATGAATCGCATCCCTTGGTCTGATTAACAAGAAAAACATTTTAACGGAGGGAGCCGTGAATTCACGGAGGTGAATCGCGCGTGTTTAAAGTGTATTGGACTGTCTGGATTTTTATAATAAAAAAATCCGAGGAAGAGTTAACTCTTCAACTCTTCCTTGGAATTTTTTTGATTAAAATCCGGACCGTCCAATATCGACCTGAGGTAGTTCAGCTCATCAAATGACTTGTTCATAGCTCCTTTATGAATAAGCCAGTCTCCTAACTAATACGGTAATACCCCAAATGAGAAAGACAAATCATGTAATTGTACATATGTGTTTTAAGTGTCAACACGGTAAAAAAGGGCTTCACAAAAAATTGGGATCACATTCTCTCAGTATAATTGAAATAGTTGATTGGAAAATGATTTTGGCACTTCACTTTTTTAGGATGACATTCTAAAACTTGTCTTTTAGTATAGTTATTTATTGTTATTTCTCAGGTTTGTTTTAATGATGGATATTGCCTTCATGTATGTGAAATAACTATAAATTTCATGTGATTTTTATATGCGTTTCACTGACACCTCCAATTCCAATCAACAACAATTTGTCCAAGCATGTGATGAAATAAGCCAAAAGTGACATGTATTGACAAATTCACCCTTTCCAATAAAAAGGATAATAAAAACTATCAACTCTCATTTAATATTTTGAATCAAAATGACCTTTTTTTATCCCTTGGAGGAGCTATTTTTTATCAAAAGGGTAAAACTTGGGAATAACAGTTTTTTTTTTACTTCTCGAAAAAACTATTTCTTCAAAAATTATAAATTTATTACTTTTAGATCAAAAAATGAAGAATTTAGAGTTTTTATTGTTTATTCTATTATTAAAAAGGGTAAAGTTATCAATCAAAGACGACTGGTTCTATTATGTATTTGGTCAGACAGTTAATTTGTTGTTGGTTGTCAGTGAAATGAACATTAAATTCAAAGGGATTTTATAGTTATTTCTCATACGTACATAAGGGGAGTATCTGTAATTAAGAACAAACCTCAAGGGATGTCAGTGAAATTTACCAAAAATACAAAGAAAAAGAAATGAATTGGGTCCACCATTTCACCAACAAAAACCATCCTATTTGTGCCTTGGCATGCCCACGTAGATAAAGGGTACTCACACTGTCACACCAGGATATGAACAGGGCCAGCCCTACATATTGCGGTGCCCAAGACCAATCTATAATAGGGCCCTCTTTATTGTTAACGAACAATTACTATTTTTTTTGCTCGTAAGAATTATTAACAATCCCATTTTGCTATGATTTTTATTTTAAGTACTTATTGAGTTATTTCTCGTTTTATGAGACAAGTCATTCTTTCACAATATACTACATTTAATTCAAAAAATAAGTACTTATCTAAAAAATAAATACTTATTTTAATTAGTGGAATACACCTTAAAATACTATTATTTGTTGTGAAAATCATGTGTGTAAAAATATCTTCATAAAATATAAACTTACAAATATGAGAACAAATTTATGTGGAAATGCATTTTTACTTCATTTTTTTTTTATAACTGTGAGTAGCAAAAAACGAGGCTGCCAGATTTTGATCCCGCGTTGAATATTTGGAACAGCAAGTCTACACACATAGCAGATTTGTGCACAGATTGTGCACATATTTCGTTGTGGGATTTATCACGGGTCCCACACAAATCATCAGAGCCGTTCATTAAATGTAAAACATTTTTTCAAGGGTCTCCGTAAAAAATAAGCTCAATCCGATATCTATAGGTGCTCGATCCAATCATATAACTTTTCATTATCTGAAAATCTAAATGAAAAGTTAGATAATTGGATGAAGCACTTATAGGTATCAGATTGAGCTAATTTTTTACGGGGACTCTGGAAAAAATATTTTACATTTAATGAACGGCTCGAATGATTTGTATAGGACCCGTGGTGGGCCCCACAACGAAATCTGTGCACAATTTGTGTACAGATCTGTTGTGTGTGTAGCAAGTCTCAATTTGGAAACCCCACAAAACTAATGCTACACCATATAGCTGGAATCAGTAAAATTTGGCCTAGAAATTTTGTAATACGTCTACTGAGAATGGAGCCCCAAAATTAGAAGCACTATAGCTTCTGGGCTTTGTCCTAGAATCGGCCATGCGAAAAATTATTTTCTTCTTGAAGAAGACCAGGTGTTGAAATTAGTAGTACCTAAAAACAAAACTAGACTATTGGTTCCCCGCTCATCTGGCTGTTTTTAGTACCAGCTTTTTCTGACCGTGTCATTTTCCTTACATGATACTATTTCTCTTTTCTTAAAAAAGGACAAAAATTGCAATAAATTCGCAAATTCACTAGTGAGAAATAAATAGATACAGAAAAATAGGGGCTCATAAATCCCTGTCATTGGTTTGAACGGAGAGAGAGGGCTTTCTTTGGCCTAGACCCACCTCTCTCTCTTCTCTCTCATTACGATCTCTGCAACTCCTCTCACCAATCCCATTATTTTCTTGATGGGTTTGTCTTGGTTTTTT
Organism: Rhododendron kiyosumense; assembly: GCA_019656275.1. Classification (NCBI taxonomy): domain Eukaryota; kingdom Viridiplantae; phylum Streptophyta; class Magnoliopsida; order Ericales; family Ericaceae; genus Rhododendron; species Rhododendron kiyosumense. The sequence continues at coordinate 76,864 of BPLS01000446.1, forward strand.
TCCGTTTGAAATGGATTTATGAGGCTTGTCTTTTCAGGTAACCTCCGTTTCTCTCTCCTCATTTTTGTGTATTGTGGTCAATTGTCCAGATTCAATTTTTTCTTTATCTTTTTGGTTTTATTAATTGTTTTGGGTAATTTGATTTTAGCTTCAGGTGCAGCACATTCTTTAAAAATCATTTTTATAATGGGTTCAGCAGGGAATGTTGTGGTGGTGTTTTCTTTCTTTTATTTATATCTCTTTCTCTTTTTTCCCTAAATGATTTTGGATAATTTGATTATAACTTCTAGTGCACATTCTTTAAATTGTCAGCAATTCTTTATTGTGTGTTCAACTAGGAAAGGTCTGGTGATCTTTTTTTGTTCTTTTTTTGATGAGATTGTTTTTCTCCAATTTGTTTTTCTTTTGTTTTGGATAGCTTATCAATTGGAATACGATCATTGTTTCTTGGTTGCCATTTTGTCATTGTTAATCTTGTGTTCCCAGAATCTAGGAATCAAGAATAGGGTTGAAATTCTGAATTTTAATTTGGGAATGGTGATTGGTAGGTTTCTCTTAGTTACCCATATTGGCGTTAATCTTCTAGTGTTGTTCCCAATCTATAAATGCAGATGTCATGATTATTTTATTATGTCTTATAAACATGATATGAATGTCAGAATGTCATGTACTGGTAGAAAATTTAATTTGTATCTATTTATGGGTTTGATGTTCTGGCAGGTTAGGCATTCTTGGAAAATTGTGAATTCTCTTGTGACCTAATATTCCTCTGGGGGTGTTGAATGCTTGGAAGGATACGTTGCACAAAAGGCTCCTTCAATTACAAGGGTGAAGGCAAGAACTTTGGGCTTTTATATTCTTTCTTGAGAAGTGGTTATGTGGTAATACAATTTGATCGAGCTGAGCCATAAAACAAATGACGCGAGGAAGGATAAGGGCAAGGCTCCGCCGGAGCAATCTGTACACATTTGCATGCATTCGTCCACGAGATGGTGAAAGAGAGGAGCCGCATCAATTTCAAGGCCCTGGATTCTCACGAATTGTATTCTGCAACGAACCATGTCACCATGTAAAGAAACCTCTTAAATATTGCTCTAACTACATTTCAACCACAAAGTATAACATCATCACATTCCTACCCAAGGCCATATTTGAACAATTCCGTCGCGTTGCCAACTTGTATTTCCTACTAGCTGCATGTCTGTCGGTCACAAAGGTTGCTCCATTCTCAGCTGTCAGTATGATTGCTCCTTTAGCCTTTGTGATTGGTCTTAGTATGGCAAAGGAAGCTCTAGAAGATTGGCGAAGGTTTATTCAGGATATGAAAGTGAATATGCGAAAAGCCAGGGTGCATAAAGGGGATGGAGTATTTGGTTCTAAGCCATGGATGAAACTTCGAGTTGGAGATGTGGTAAAAGTGGAGAAGGACAAATTTTTCCCTGCAGATTTACTACTTGTGTCATCTAGTTATGAAGATGGAATTTGTTACGTGGAAACTATGAACTTAGATGGAGAGACAAACTTGAAAGTCAAGAGGGCTTTGGAGGTAACCTTGCCAATGGACGATGACATGACTTTCAAGGATTTTACGGGAAAAATTTCATGTGAAGACCCAAATCCCAACCTTTACACTTTTGTGGGTAATCTCGAGTACGATCATCAGGTTTATCCTTTAGATCCTAGTCAGATTCTCCTCAGAGATTCAAAGCTTAGGAATACAGCTTATGTTTTTGGAGTGGTAATATTCACTGGTCATGATAGCAAAGTCATGCAAAATGGAACACGATCTCCTTCGAAAAGGAGCAGGGTTGAAAAACAAATGGACAAAATCATTTACATTCTTTTCAGCCTCCTTGTATTGATCTCCTTGATTAGCTCAGTTGGATTTGGTGTGAACACAATGTTCCAAATGCCACAATTGTGGTATGTGCGGCCGGATGAGACAAGTAGTTTCTTTGATCCTAGTGCACCTTTGTGGTCAGGCTTTTTGCATTGGGTTACTGCCCTAATTTTGTATGGGTATTTGATACCCATCTCTCTCTATGTTTCTATTGAAGTGGTGAAGGTCCTCCAGGCAATGTTCATTAATAAGGACATCCATATGTATGATGAAGAAAGCGGAACTCCTGCTCAAGCTAGGACATCAAATCTAAATGAAGAGTTGGGTCAGGTTGACACTATCCTTTCCGATAAAACTGGTACTTTGACATGCAACCAGATGGATTTCCTCAAGTGTTCCATCGCTGGTATGGCTTATGGGACTCGTTCTAGTGAAGTTGAACTTGCTGCTGCAAGGCAGATGGCTTTAAATGTTGATGGTCAAGTCTCCGAATCAGCCCCTAAAAGTGGTGTGCGTATGTCAGAAATTGAGCTGGAGACAGTTGCTACTTATAAAGACGAGAAGTATCAGAAACCTCCAATAAAAGGATTTAGCTTTGAAGACAGCCGCCTCATGCATGGAAATTGGTCGAAAGAGCCAAATGCAGATGTCATCTTGTTGTTTTTTCGTATACTTGCTATTTGTCACACTGCAATTCCAGAAGCAAATGGAGAGACTGGTGGATTTACTTATGAAGTAGAATCCCCAGATGAAGGTGCTTTTCTTGTTGCAGCAAGAGAATTTGGGTTTGAGTTTTGTAAAAGAACTCAAACCAAAGTATTTGTTCGTGAAAGATATCCTTCTTCTAAAGAGCCAATTGAAAGGTTAGATGATCAAATGAATAATTTGTTTTCATAGATCAGAGATTCTCCAGTTTACCTCCTTAAAAATAAGTACTTATTTGTAATTTTCAAGCTTAAAAATAATAAATTTACTGAAATAAAAAAATATGCAATATTAATCTTATTTGATAGATTTCGATGAGATCTATCAAAGCCTGCAAAAAAAATTAAAAAAATATTTTCATAAGTTCATTATTTTTAAACTTGAAAATATGTCCTTATTTTTTAAGTACTTATTTGATTATGGACTGCTCCATATTCCCAAATAAATTCTTATTTTTTAAGAAGACAATTTCAAACTCAAAAATAATATATTTACAAAAATAATTTCTCTAGCAATATAGATCTTGTTTGATAGATCTCATTGAGATATTTTGAACGGTGCAAAAAAAAAATCAAAAAATTATTTGCGTAAACACATTTTTTTTAGTTTGAAAATGTGAAATAAGTACTTTTTTTTAAGAAGGCAATGCGGAACAAGCTTAGCCGGGCCTTATTCTTTGAGATGAAATTCTTTACACTGCTGGTGTAAATATTTGTTTCCTCCAAATCAATTATATTTCACCATTTCGCCATATTTTATTGATTGAAACTATTGTTTTGCAATGTAGCGCAATGTAATTGATTTGAAGAAAACAAATATTTACATCGGCTATGTAAAAAATTAATTCTCTTATTCTTTTCGCATCTAATGTGTCATCTGGAGAATTTTCAGGGGGTACAAAATTCTCAATTTGTTGGACTTTACTAGCAAAAGGAAGAGAATGTCTGTTATTGCTCAGGACGAGGATGGCCAGCTTCTCCTCTTTTGTAAAGGTGCAGACAGGTTTGGCTCGTAAAATCCGTTTCTTCACTTCCAATTGTTCCCGACATCCGTTATTGGAGGAAGTTAGAGCTGTATAATGATGTCATTTGGATAAAATTTGGGCTTTTTCTTATCGCCTTTAATGTTTCAAGGTCATCGTTTTGCTTAATTGACTTTGATATGGTAATTTGATGCATTGTTCCACTATGCTTGGGTTATGCAGCATCATCTTTGATCGGTTATCAAAGAATGGAAGAATGTATAAGGAAGCTACTACAAAACACCTAAAGGACTATGGGGAAGGTGGTTTG
>BPLS01000446.1:115700-130011 GCA_019656275.1 Rhododendron kiyosumense
CCATGTACAAAAACCACTTAAATATTGCTCTAACTACATTTCAACCACGAAGTACAATGTCATCACATTCCTACCCAAAGCCATCTTTGAACAATTCCGTCGCGTTGCCAACTTGTATTTCCTACTAGCTGCATGTTTGTCAATCACAAGGGTTGCTCCATTCTCAGCTGTGAGTATGATTGCTCCTCTAGCCTTCGTGATTGGTCTTAGTATGGCAAAGGAGGCTATGGAAGATTGGCGAAGGTTTATTCAGGATATGAAAGTAAATATGCGAAAAGCTAGGGTGCATAAAGGGGATGGAGTATTTGGTCCTAAGCCATGGATGAAACTTCGAGTTGGAGATGTGGTGAAAGTGGAGAAGGACAAATTTTTCCCTGCGGATTTACTACTTGTGTCATCTAGTTATGAGGATGGAATTTGTTATGTGGAAACTATGAACTTAGATGGAGAGACAAACTTGAAAGTCAAGAGAGCTTTGGAGGTAACCTTGCCGCTGGACGACGACATGACTTTCAAGGATTTTACTGGAAAAATTTCATGCGAAGACCCAAATCCCAACCTTTACACTTTTGTGGGTAATCTCGAGTATGATCGTCAGGTTTATCCGATAGATCCTAGTCAGATTCTTCTAAGAGATTCAAAGCTTAGGAATACGTCTTATGTTTATGGAGTGGTGATATTCACTGGTCATGATAGCAAAGTCATGCAAAATGGAACTCGATCTCCTTCAAAAAGGAGTAGAGTTGAAAAACAGATGGACAAAATCATTTACATTCTTTTCAGCCTCCTTGTATTGATCTCCTTGATCAGCTCACTTGGATTTGGTGTGAAGACAAGGTTCCAAATGCCACGATGGTGGTATATGCAACCAGATGAAACAGTAGATCTCTATAATCCTAGAATACCTCTCTGGTCAGCCTTTTTGCATTGGATTACTGCCCTTATTCTGTATGGGTATTTGATACCCATATCTCTCTATGTTTCTATTGAAGTGGTGAAGGTTCTCCAAGCAATGTTCATTAATAAAGACATCCATATGTATGACGAAGAAAGCGGAACTCCTGCTCAAGCAAGGACATCTAATCTAAATGAGGAGTTGGGTCAAGTTGACACGATCCTTTCTGATAAAACTGGCACATTGACATGCAACCAGATGGATTTCCTCAAGTGTTCCATTGCTGGTATGGCCTATGGGACTCGTTCCAGTGAAGTTGAACTTGCTGCTGTAAGGGAGATGACTTTAAATGTTGACGGTCAAGTCTCCGAATCAACCACTAAAAGTGGTGTGCATGTATCAAAAATTGAGTTGGAGACTGTTGTTACTTCTAAAGACGAGAAGCATCAGAAACCTCCAATAAAGGGATTTAGCTTTGAGGACAACCGCCTTATGCATGGAAATTGGTCAAAAGAGCCAAATGCAAATGTCATCTTATTGTTTTTCCGTATACTTGCTATTTGTCACACTGCAATTCCAGAAGCAAATGAAGAGACAGGTGGATTTACTTATGAAGCAGAATCCCCAGATGAAGGTGCTTTTCTTATTGCAGCAAGAGAATTTGGGTTTGAGTTCTGTAAAAGAACTCAATCCAGTGTATTTGTTCGTGAAAGATATCCTTCTTCTAAAGAACCAATTGAAAGGTTAGATCATCAAATGAATAATTTGCTTTCATGGATCAGAAATTGTTAATTAGTGAGGGATTTTTTTTCCACATCATATCTTATGTCTCATCTGGAGAATATACAGGGGGTACAAAATTCTCAATTTGTTGGACTTTACTAGCAAAAGGAAGAGAATGTCTGTTATCGCTCAGGACGAGGATGGCCAGCTTCTTCTCTTTTGTAAAGGTGCAGACAGGTTTGGCTTATGAAATCCTTTTTCTAACTTTCAATTTTTCCCCTAATATTCGTTATTGGAAGAAGTTAGAGCTATATAATGATGTCATTTTGATAAACTTTGAGCTTTTCTTATCACCTTTGACGTTTCAAGGTCATCCTTTTGCTTAACCGATTTTAAGCTACGTTGACATGGTAATTTGATGCATTGTTCCCCTATGCTTGGGTTATGTAGCATCATCTTTGATCGATTATCAAAGAATGGAAGAATGTACGAAGAAGCTACTACAAAACACCTAAAGGACTATGGGGAAGGTGGTTTGCGCACATTAGCTCTTGCTTACCGAAAACTTGAAGAAGCAGAGTATTCTGCTTGGAACAATGAGTTTATCAAAGCGAAGACTTCCATTGGTGGTGATCGGGAGGCAATGCTTGAAAGGGTATCTGATTTGATGGAAAAGGATTTAATCCTTGTCGGTGCAACTGCTGTTGAAGACAAACTGCAAAAAGGGGTACTTCTATGTCATTGCTAGAAAGGAACAATATCTTTTGCATTCTTGTGTTCCTCTCCAAACTTAACACCGCATTTTCAATAGGTGCCTCAATGTATTGATAAACTGGCTCAAGCAGGTCTCAAAATTTGGGTTTTGACAGGAGATAAGTTGGAAACAGCAATTAACATAGGGTCAGTATTCTATTAATCAAACTCATAACCAAACTATTAAGAGATAGAGAACTCTGCATAATCCATCGTTACTTGCAACTAAATTAAAACTACTGTTTACATTATGCAGATTTTCCTGCAGTCTGCTTCGACAGGGCATGAAGCAAATTTGCATAACAAGCCTGAATACAGACACATCAACACAAGATTCTAGAAAGGTATATTTAATTAAGGGATGTGGATAATACTCAGAATTTTATACATTTTCATTTTAGAATTTGTTGCTCTTTGCAACGCATCAGGCCGTGAAAGATAACATAGAGATGCAAATTACAAATGCCTCTCAAATGATCAAGCTCGAAAAGGATCCTTATGCCGCATTTGCATTAATTATCGATGGGAAGACCCTTTCATATGCTTTAGAGGATGACCTGAAGTATCAATTCTTGAACTTAGCGGTTGATTGTGCATCTGTCATATGCTGTCGTGTCTCTCCTAAGCAAAAAGCTCTGGTACTATTTTTTTTCTCTTATCAACAAATTTGCTTACCCACTGGACTTTCTATTTCCTGCTAATTGACTTCCATCTGTTCGTTATATGTTCCTAGTGCTTGCCTTGTTTTAATTTGTTTGGTCCTATCACCAGGTGACAAGATTGGTAAAACAAGGAACCGGCAAAATCACCTTAGCAATTGGGGATGGTGCAAATGATGTTGGAATGATTCAAGAAGCAGATATTGGCGTTGGCATTAGTGGCGTTGAAGGAATGCAGGTCCGTAGCATCTCTTAGACTCTTCTTGGATAATGTATCTATGAAATGGTTAGTAAAATGAGTCCTGCAAAGTTTTAATGTTGCTGGTGCTTTTGAAACAGTTTTGTTTTATGAAGGCAAGAGATAGTACGTCATTTAGTCCCACTTGGAGTATATTTTATCTGAGACTAGTCCTGTGGCTTGGTTTGAGGTGTGGGCAACAAGAAGTTTTTTTTTTTTTTTTTGCCTTGGAAAATGTCATCTATTTTATATGAGAAAATAGTGTGAAAAGAGAAAGGTAAGAAATATACTAGCTTTGTAGGTTGCTTATCATGTTTAAAGATTCCAAACTCAACCTGGACTTTTTCGGAGGACTTTTCAGTGGGGAACCTCTAAATCACTCATAGTGAAATAGGTCCACCTACAACTACCATGGGAACATTTGTTTTTTTCAATCAAGTAGTTCTTTTTTCTATCCTTCAACTTCTTTGTTATGGTCTGGCACTGTCATTTATATATTCTCTACTACATAAAAAAAATTAGTGGTTGTTTAGTCCTGTAAACCCCTAATTTTGCCATGTGCTGATATCAATGGTTATAAATCTTAACCATATTGCCCACATGAAACTGTTAGCAAACAATACCACATATTTTTTTAATGGAGCACTTTAGTGTTCCATTAGCTTTCTACGATAGCAAATTTCTTTGTTTTCTCAAACAGTATGAATAACGAATTGGACCATTAACCATGTTTGGGTGATTACTTTTTGCGCTTGGTTTCCCTCTTTATAGTCAACCTTACAAAATTCTCAGCTCGTTTGCAGGCTGTGATGGCTAGTGACTTTGCTATTGCTCAGTTTCGATTTCTGGAAAGACTTCTGGTTGTCCATGGACATTGGTGTTACAAGAGAATTGCTCAAATGGTAATAATTCAAGAGAATGATATTGGTGTGACAAGAATGATTCTTTTTCTTCCCAATTCAATTTTGACATTGGATAGGAAATGAGAAAAACAAATCGACTTTATAATGGGATCGTATTGCTTCTTGGATAATTTTTCGTAAGTACTGAAACTCGTTGAGAAGCAAAACCAATACAAAAGACTTTTGTTAATTGAATAGAGAAATTACGTGTAAATGTTTGGGGACTATTGTCTCCATTTTTTTCTTTTCAGTGGCTCGATAGGGAAAAACCTAATGCTATTCTGCTTTTGTTTTTATGATCGGCTTTGTAATGCTATTCTGTTAATGTTTCCTAAAAAGTTTTACAACATAACAACTACAATAAAAGTTCCTTATTTCTGCCCTTGCATGTTCAACATGCATTGCATAGTTAGGTGCCTTGATGCTACTGTTTTTTTCTACATCTGATACAAACTTTAATTTTTTGCATTCAGATTTGTTATTTCTTCTACAAGAACATAGCTTTCGGCCTCACAATCTTCTACTTCGAGGCATTCGCTAGCTTTTCTGGGCAATCAGTTTATGACGATTGGTACATGTTGCTATTCAATGTTATTCTCACGTCACTACCTGTCATTTCACTTGGAGTGTTCGAACAAGATGTTTCATCTGAGATCTGCTTACAGGTAGTTCAACAAGAATACCCTCATTTTAAACATTTGTTGTCTTGTTTTCAAATATTATCCCATGAACACATTCTCCCTGCATTTTTGTAGTTCCCAGCCCTTTATCAACAAGGCCCAAAAAACTTGTTCTTCGACTGGTATCGAATATTTGGGTGGATGGGAAATGGACTCTATTCTTCCGTCATGATATTCTTCCTCAACTTAATCATCTTCTATGACCAATCCTTCCGATCCGAAGGCCAAACTGCCGACATGTCAGCCATAGGGACCACCATGTTTACGTGCATCGTTTGGGCAGTCAACTGCCAGATTGCACTCACCATGAGTCACTTCACTTGGATCCAACACCTCCTAATATGGGGCAGCGTCGTCACATGGTACCTATTCCTCTTAGGCTACGGAATGATGCAACCGGTCTATTCTGGGAAGGCCTTCCAACTCTTCCTTGAAGTCCTCGCTCCTGCTCCTATGTACTGGTGTGCCACTCTTTTAGTAACCATTGCTTGCAACCTCCCATATCTAGCTCATATATCATTCCAAAGGTGTTTCCATCCAATGGATCATCACATCATCCAAGAAATAAAGTACCTCAAGAAAGATGTTGAGGATCAACATATGTGGACTAGAGAGAGGTCTAAAGCAAGACAGGAGACGAAGATTGGGTTTACTGCGAGGGTAGATGCAAAGATCAGGCAATTAAAAGGGAGACTAACAAAGAAGCATTCATCACTACCTCCACAAGTCATAATGCCTTCATTGTAACATTTCCTGGGATTTTTTTTCTTCTTTTTGGCCCTGTTCTCGTTTATAAATTTAGGTTTCCTGGCCATTCCTTGATTTATTTCCTGCCCTTTTTTGAGCTTAATTCGTTTTCTTATGGGTTGTGTGCTTGACCGATTTCTAGACCTAATTAATGGGTTGCCCCAAGCGTAGGGCGGAAACCGATGCAGCATAATATCCGGTAAGTCCGGAGTCGAATCCACAAAGACGGTGATGTGTGCTGACTAAAAACTCGGGTGATTAGAATTTAAATGGGCTCTTAGGTAGCCACCCCTTGTCTTTTTGGTTGAGATTAACTAAAAACCTAAAAATTGATTGTTCTTTTTAAATAATTAAAAGAAGGTGCGGTCGTAGGGTTCATAGCACTTGTGACTAGTCTGGATTAACTTGCTCTGTTTGGAGTTCTTAAAAACGTTTAATTTTAGATTGAAAAAGATACCCCGCAAGATGCGAGACCCTATGGTCGCCGTATACCCATGCGCAGCGAAGAATGAGTTTTGGACCCCCATTCCCCCGTTCACATAGGCTCCGACGATGCCCAGGTTCGTCCGCGGGAAGTATTTTCTCAATCTAAAATTATTTCTCTTCATTGTTTAAAAATAGGAGCAGTGCCGGACTAGTCACGGTGTGCTAATCACCCCGCGATCCTACCTAAACAACTACTCACTATGCATTGAATAAGAAACACAAGAAACCCTAGATTGAAACAAGCTTCCGAGTACGCAATATGAAAAATAAACAAAAGATCTGAGTTAAACAAAAACTAACAAATAACTTTTATAGAGAACAAAAATTAACACGAGTTATCGAAGTGCGAATAATTAAACAAAGCTTGAAATAACTTGAAATAAACAAAACGCGAAAGAAAATTAAACTTCATTCGAACCAAAGAATACCAGCCCCCGTCCGTGTATCGTCAGTGCCGAACCAATTCATGGATCGCCTCCTCCAATCTTTTCCACGGCAGCAGTTGCTTTTTTTCTTTTTCTTCCGTCCGAAGTCCCCTTTTTCGAAGTCAGTAGCCTCACTTATATATTATAAGAGTAGGGCTTTAAACCCTAATAACATAAAAGGCCCTTGGACTTCACATAATGAGACATTAGCTATTCAATTTCGAAGGACTTTGCATTTTGATCCAGAACTTCTATAAATTCTTCTTTTTACCTAAATTATTGGAAACCGAGCTTGAGCAACCTATAAACATAAAAACACATAATAAAAATCAGTTAACAAAAATAAAGGACTAATAAATGTATATTGGAGGGCCAAAATATATATATTTTGGCACTTATCACGCCCCCCAACTTACACTTTGCTAGTCCTCGAGCAAAGAAAATAAAGAAAACAAATTAAAACTGATAGTTCTTTTAAACCCCCAGGCGGCCCCGGTAGGACGAGTGAAGTCTCGTGAGGGTTTTCAGCAATGATCACCCACAAAACACCGTGGATCCTTTTAATTAAAACCCAACAATCTGCAATGCGACTCATTGATATGCCAATGCCAAGAATATACCATATGTGAAAATAGTTCTAAAGGCTATCAAAACATAGAAATAAATCATGGCACTCAAGCTTAGCGTGTGTGAGTAAGGACCTTAACCACAAGTGAACCACAATCAATTACTCTCTCAGGACCGAGTCTTGACTTCAATTCTCACAGTGTCATGCACTCAACAAAAGAAAACGCTCGAAACAATGTGCATTTAATAAACTCTCAATGTGTGCGGGCAGAAGATATGCAATAAAAAATCAAAGTACCCCGCACACTTAGACACAAAAAGAAAGCTTTTTAAAGTAGACACACAATCTCATGAAGGAATGTCAAGCATTGGAGACTATATCTATCCATCAATCCACAACCCATAGCCCCTAAGATCAAATAGGACTTTTATTCGGTTATATCATTGGGTAAGGAAAAGTGCTTGAAAGGTTAGGATAAATCATAAGCAAGTGTCCGAGAATCGGCTATAATAACATAGGGCAAGTGTAACAATGTGCACCCTCTTATCATTCTTTTCAACTCCGCCACATCTCTCTTATTTTTCACCATTCACAATTCCATGATAAAACAACTTGTTTCTTTCTTGCAACAAGTATATTGGAGTCTGCCCTTTTCTTTTCCTTTTTTTTTTTCATTCAAGTTTCAACTTTTTTTTTTAACACGGGAAGAATACCGCAACTTGAGTAAAACATTCTCAAACACACTTACCCTCTTCTCTTCAAAAATTAACATTCACATGATTAACTTGCCATTCTCGAGACACAATATGGTTGGTGAAGTTTAACAAGAAAAAGGCTCATGCAAGAGGCTCAATGTGGCTCGCAAGGATAAATATTTGAGAAAAAGAAACGAACCGGCTCAATTAGCAAAGATGGCCTATTATCCTCTCCTAGGGGCAATACAACCAAGTAACAGTCCAATCCCAAAGAATAAAATAGTAGGCATGTATTAAGTCTCAACACTTGACGACAAAAGATAATGAGATCAACAATGATTAAGCCTCTTTTTTTTTTACGATAAACAAAGAATTTATGTGACACCACTCCAAAGAAAGGTAAGGTACTAAAGCTCACATGGGTATAAGTCTCCACTAATCTAGCCATTGAAAGCACTCAAGTCACAACTCACAAGCAGTCAAGGTCCAAGAACTTACAGTGCAAAGATGCTAAGATTGATTGCCAGAATAAATTTCTATCGCCAAGCTAGCAAAAAGAACTACCATGCAATATAAATATTCAAGGAATGCCCACATATTCTTAGCACAAGCAACCAATAAGTAAACATTGCAATCTCCAAGTCTCAAGTAAAAAGGATCCAACAAGTTTTTTTTTTTTTTTTTAAAAATAAACTATCAAAGTAATTCCTCCCCCCAACTTGAATCATTCGATGTCCTCATTGAATGCAAGAACAAAAATAGGACACAAAAGAAAAAGAATGGAAAGGTATCACCTCGTAATGGAGAACTATGCAAGAAATAATATTGCGGGAAGAAGACCCCCCAACTTGAATGAAGCATCCTGCAATGTTAGTCCTCACAAAAATAAAATAAAAGTAGCTAATCTAAGGAAGAGAAAAGGGAAAAAAAAAAACAAAATACAAAATACAAAATACAAAAAGTTAATGATATTCACTCCCATCACGTGAAATCCAACCATTCATTACACTATGAAGCGCAACAAATTGTAACATCTCACTCCACTTCAAGCACTCCGTTAAAAATTGTACGCGACCATGCCACGAAATCAAATACTTAGAGTATTTCAATTGCCTTTCTCGCGTTTGAATTCTAAATTCCACCAATTGCATATTTCCAACCAAATTAACTTTCAAGTTGTTAATAAATTTTAAAAAAAATGGATAGTAAACCACATTAAAATTATCAACACCAAGAAAGTCAATTTGTTCAAACGTGATAATCTCTTGCAATGGTGGATGCTCAATAGGAGTGATGACATCAATATCTATGGCCGGAGATATTTGATCATCAAGAACAAGTGGACTTTGCACAATTATTGGCAACGACTCCTCAAGAGTCGCATCATGAAAATCCATTTCAAGTGTACTAGAATACTCTCGAGAAGACTGTTGCACTTCAGGTGAACCAACTATTTCGTTAGTTACAAGTGACTCTGTTATTTCATCTTCCAATACACAAGAATTATCCACTTGAAAATTTTCAACTTGATTGCAAGATAGAGAATCAGCTAATTGATCAAAACAAAGCGGCTCTATTTCCTCTTTTTCCCTCCCATCAGAATTGGTATCCTCAGAACTCTCAGTCAACTCACAAAATTGGAGCTTTTGGGTCAAGTCATCTAGGTAATCCCAAGCCTCTTCAGGGTTTTTATCTAGAAATTCATCAGTGGAACTAAAATCCACCTGACATGACTTAGGATTTAAACTACTGCAAAAGGTAGCCAGAAGACTGCCAATCTCACAATTAAAACTCGACCAAGAGAATACGACAAATTTAAATCGCTCCCAACACTGTGACAAAGACTCATCATCTTGTTGAGAGAAATCTGATAGTTCTTGTAAAAGCATATGAGTCTCATATGAGGAATTGAAAGTTTTGAAAAACTGTATTACAATCTCATTCCATGTCAATCTTGGACTCAAACAATTAAACCAATCATGAGCACTATCACGCAACGATGCTGGAAATACATGTAAAAGAGCCACCTCATTGCTACCAAAAGCTTCCTCAAGGTTATGTACATGCAAAAAAGGATTTTCTGAGCCCAAACCATAAAATATAGGAAGTGACACTGGACAATTAAATTGTTTTATATAACCTCCAAACCACCTTGCATAATCGGTCATTTTTTTTTTGGCTTTTCAACAATTAAAAAAATAAATAAAGAACGAAAAAGAAAACAAATAAAAAATAACTACCCGAATTCTTAACACACGTAACCGTCCCCGGCAACGGCGCCAAAGATGCTTGACCGATTTCTAGACCTAATTAATGGGTTGCCCCAAGCGTAGGGCGGAAACCGATGCAGCATAATATCCGGTAAGTCCGGAGTCGAATCCACAAAGACGGTGATGTGTGCTGACTAAAAACTCGGGTGATTAGAATTTAAATGGGCTCTTAGGTAGCCACCCCTTGTCTTTTTGGTTGAGATTAACTAAAAACCTAAAAATTGATTGTTCTTTTTAAATAATTAAAAGAAGGTGCGGTCGTAGGGTTCATAGCACTTGTGACTAGTCTGGATTAACTTGCTCTGTTTGGAGTTCTTAAAAACGTTTAATTTTAGATTGAAAAAGATACCCCGCAAGATGCGAGACCCTATGGTCGCCGTATACCCATGCGCAGCGAAGAATGAGTTTTGGACCCCCATTCCCCCGTTCACATAGGCTCCGACGATGCCCAGGTTCGTCCGCGGGAAGTATTTTCTCAATCTAAAATTATTTCTCTTCATTGTTTAAAAATAGGAGCAGTGCCGGACTAGTCACGGTGTGCTAATCACCCCGCGATCCTACCTAAACAACTACTCACTATGCATTGAACAAGAAACACAAGAAACCCTAGATTGAAACAAGCTTCCGAGTACGCAATATGAAAAATAAACAAAAGATCTGAGTTAAACAAAAACTAACAAATAACTTTTATAGAGAACAAAAATTAACACGAGTTATCGAGTGCGAATAATTAAACAAAGCTTGAAATAACTTGAAATAAACAAAACGCGAAAGAAAATTAAACTTCATTCGAACCAAAGAATACCAGCCCCCGTCCGTGTATCGTCAGTGCCGAACCAATTCATGGATCGCCTCCTCCAATCTTTTCCACGGCAGCAGTTGCCTTTTTTCTTTTTCTTCCGTCCGAAGTCCCCTTTTTCGAAGTCAGTAGCCTCACTTATATATTATAAGAGTAGGGCTTTAAACCCTAATAACATAAAAGGCCCTTGGACTTCACATAATGAGACATTAGCTATTCAATTTCGAAGGACTTTGCATTTTGATCCAGAACTTCTATAAATTCTTCTTTTTACCTAAATTATTGGAAACCGAGCTTGAGCAACCTATAAACATAAAAACACATAATAAAAATCAGTTAACAAAAATAAAGGACTAATAAATGTATATTGGAGGGCCAAAATATATATATTTTGGCACTTATCATTGTGTTATTCGTTTTAGTGGGGGTGTGACGAGGTTCCATTCATTATACAAGAGGTGTGATGCTGTTATATGTAATTAATCTTATATACAAAAAAAAAAAATACTCCTATATAGCATGATCTCATTACCGCTTGTGGAAATTGTTCATATTGATAAACTTACTTTATTTCCTTGTACAATATGTTTTCTGAAATTCTGCAACCCTTGCAAAGCTTCTGATGTTTATATGCCCATAAAATTTGATTGACGCACTTGCTATATCTCCTTCTTGTTTGAGTCAAACAGCTTAACTTACGGTGTAAAAAAAAAAATTAACGTGGCACGTACGCGTTCATGACCACACCGATGGCTGTTTTGTCCATTGAGAAAAACAACCCTTCGATTGGAACAAGATCAAAAACAAATGTCGGAGTTGATTAGATTGTTTCATGAGCATAAAATTCCTTCACGCGCGCAAGTCTTCAACATGACGTTGTTTCAACCAATCTTTTTTTTTTTTTTAAATGTTGTTTCTACCAATCTAATTAAGAGTAAATAAAAACTGGAGACGATAACAAAAGGTTAAATTAGACAAAGGATAATTCACTTTAAATGTCTAACTTGTTTCGGTTGATGTATGGGCTGTTTTGTGAGAAAAAGTTCTATCCGGATGAGTCGGAGAGCCTCCTGTGTCCGGATCACCAATGGGGTAAAGCCACGTCACCCACTAATAACTGTTGCAGCTTTGACCAGAAAACAAAACCATTCCGGGAGGGTTTGTGAGAAGCTCAGTTTTGTATTCTTGCGTTTTACTTACGCCCTGTTTCGATACCGGATAAGGCACCCGGATTTGCCATGAAGCCGGAAATGTAATCCCGGCCCCACACATATTCGGTGTTTGGCTCTAATTTTTCTCTCCCGGACTTGTTTACTGTTCGGACTACATAACCCCCGTCCCTTGAATTTCACCCGGATTTGTAACGACACCCCAGGCCCTGTCGTTAGCAAATCAAGGGAGTTTTGGGCATTTTTGGTACCATTCTACCCCTGCAAATCAAGGACGTGTGTTACCTTTTCTTGCTAGAACAATCACAGAGAGAGAGAAGATTGCCCCGTCGTCGGTGATGGTGGGTCGGAGCAACCATCGTCGCCGGTGATGGTGGACAGGATCGGAGGGAGAGAGAGAGAGAGAACCTGATGGACGGATCAGCGGCTCTGAACCTGATGGACCAAGATTGAGATCGAAGGCCACCTTTGTTTCCTTCCTGAGCCACCGAACAAATTTGGGGAAGAAGATGCCCCTTTGTTTTTATTATTTGAAACATGAAATTTGTATTTACAGTAATTCTAATCAAATAATGAGGTTTAAACATTTTATAGAATTTTAATTTTTTCAGTTTTTTTCCCAATTTTTTTTTTAATAAAAAGGGAGTCACAAAACATTTTTAAGATTTATTGAATACCTTTTATCCCATATTTAATAAAATTAACATTTTTTTGTCCATTAAATAACTAAAAGGGGGCAATTAGGTCATTTGACACATTATCCCATCATATCCACCTTCCAAATCTTCCTTTCCAAAAAATCATTCAAACACCTCATTATAAATTCACCCTTCTTAAAAGGTGAGGCCACCCTTCTTAACATATCACCCCTCATTATATATCCACCTTCAAATCCCTCCACATTCTATATCCACCCAAGACAAATCCTCCATCCAAACGGGCAATTATTGCGTTACTGGTGTTGGGCAACCCAATTATGAAAATCCATTTTGTAAAATGCATTCTCAGATTTTAACAAAAGAGGGCAAAAGCCAAAATGAGGTCCCGAGCTCCTTTTCCAGGTTTCCCATTTTTCCATTTTCATGCAATTACAAAATACTCATACTCTTTTGACTTATTCACCACTTTTTGACCCACCTTTAATTTTTCTTATCTTCTTCACCTATTACCAAACGATAGATGCAGTACACACACATAAATTTTTCTTATCTTCCTCACCTTTAATTATTATTTTTTACATCTTTTAATACAATAATAAAGGCCCAGGCAAAAAGAAATAAATATTTATATACCTTTTAAAAAACTAACAAAGGCCAAGGGCAACTTGGTTAAAAACTAATCCATAATTCATTTTCATCATTCACCTACCAAACACTACTACTGTTTCAAAATACATTTTGCATATATCTCTCAAACACTCCTTCATTCTCCAAAACACATTCTGACCATAATCTAAAAAGCCAAAAAACTGAAAATGAAAAGCCAAAAAGTAAGTTTCCAAACACGCCCGGAACCCTCCTGATTTTTAAGAGGTTTGGTGGGTCCCCATAATTAGATAGTTCCTCTACCCAGCAAACCCTACTACGCCTTTTGAGCTTTTTTTTTATATTATTTTTTAAAATTTTTTTAAGGCTTTTGAAGTTTCCGTCAAAGCTTGTTTCGCTAAGCAAAAAGTACAAAGAGTAAATTTTGTCTTTATTCAAGTTTTTTTCGCATTTATTAATTTTACATCAAATTTTTATAAATTATTGATTCGCTTCTAAGAGAAGAATCGTAAAACCCAAAATTTTTTACTTTTATCCAAAACATTTGGAAAATATCCACTTTTAGGCTTAGACGACAGCTCACAATTGCCTTCGAAAAACACGTGCCTTTTGGTTGCCTTGGAAAAACACATACACATGTACAGTTATTACTACTGTGGTTAAAGGCAAAGGAGTATAACTATGGTTGGTTTGGTAGGTTTTGATTAAAAAGTTAGGACCGACTTTTTTTTTAATTCAAAATTTTTGTTACTTTTGCATTAAATTTTTGTGATTTATTGATTCATCTCAACGAGAGAAATCAAAAAACTAAAAAGATTATTGATTGAAATTCATAATTTTTTTAAAAAAGACAAAAATAAGTATAAAAAAAAAAAGACAACTTTTTGACTTATATTTTTGTATATTTTAAAAAATTATGAGTTTCGATCAAACTTTTGTAACTTATTGATTCGTTTTGACTGGAAAAAAAATTAAATGAAGACCAAAAAAAAGTCGTCCTTACATTTTAATAAACCCACCATACCAGCGGTATATCG
>BPLS01000446.1:141583-152141 GCA_019656275.1 Rhododendron kiyosumense
CTTATTTTAACTAAAATAAAGACTATTTCATTTGAAAATGACTATATGTGTGTGTATATATATATTTCATTACCAGTAGAGGCAAGCTTCTGAATGTATTTCAGATTGTGTCTCTTCTCCCTCTGTAAATCAATAAAATTTAATAAGGCATTTTTAAAATGACAAAATTTAGTCATCAGAGAAATCCTCCAATGCTAATCCAATATAGTAATTCAGAAATAAATCTTTACTGTTATGCCGAATTTCTCAATGCCCACAGAAAACCTCTAATGTAAAGCGGGTAAAAATTTTAAGTAAAAACCACTAGTGGCACAGATTTTTTGGATATTGGCACAGCCTTAGATTCTCAAGTTGCCGAAGAAGTTGATCCAGATTTTTAGAGGGTCTGAGAGAGCAATTCCAATCGTTGGAATGTTGCCGTACCAATTTTGGCATCATTTTGCAATCTCAGATCAAAATCATTTAATGAAAATCACTTCATATTTCAATACAAATCACTTCATCATACTCATTGGAGGAAAACAGCAGCAGCAGTCCTCTTCACATGGCTTTGGGACTTCGTAGTTGCTTGATGGATTTTCTTTCTGCCTTTTGTCCAGTTGGGTGGATCCATTGAGCCCACCAGAAGGTGCTCCAGCCTCCCTGAGAGGACCCCAGCATTCCACCTTGTTGAACTCTGGAATGTTGGAATGAAAGTATACCCAAACTTGAGATTCTTCTAATTCTGGATAGCTGTTGAATAGATTTCCATCCCCAAGAACAAAGGCCTTCAAAACCTGCTCATACTCGTGTCATGTTATTCGTGTGACTTGCTAGAATGGTGCACTATAGAGAGAGATCAACAAATGAGTCAACCACATGTGGTTTATTGATGAAATGAGCTGCCCATGTATAGTCAACCTCGTTTTGATCGAGAAAATTTGTCATGTGTTCAGTTTGTTAAAGGCTCGTTTGAGATTGGCTTCGTATGACATAGATCAACTAAGTTTCAATACATCAGTAAAACTTGTTAAATTGTAGACTAAAACTTAAACAATTCACTACTTAAGTTCAACTAATTTTTCACTGTTGAAAATAATTAAGCTCCATGAACTCGACACTTGGTTGACTGATTTTGTTCAATTGATGAACAAACTAATCTTAAACACCTTATAACATCTACTAGTAAATAATCAAACCAAACATGAATAATTTAATACTAAAATTTACTTGACCCGTTTATATTCCTATCGCGAAGGAATTGCAAATTACATATTAATATTGAGAGACAAGGATTGAATTTTACCACAGGGAGTTCTTTGTAGAAGATGAAGTATCTGAGCCCAGCACACAAATCTAACAGGAAATGGCCCCCACTTATGTGACAGTGAACATGGAGAGACATTTTTCCCTTCACCTTCTTCCACTCCGCAACCACTTCATCCCTATAGAGCCTATTATACCACCCCTGTAACTGCATGTAAAATTCATTTCTTCTTTGTTAAAACTAAAAAATTTAATATATTTTCCAAACACATGATGGGCGTGAATAAAATAAATCAAAGGTTTTTTTGAAATTTAATCATAGCTAGGTTCAAAGTCAACAAAACCTGCAATCCTCTGTTTCCTAATCTTGTATTGGATTAAAATTTAAAGAAGAAAATGAAATCCAATATTGATACCTGCAACTACAATAGATTCAACTGTAATTTGATACTTTTGATCTGGGCTTTCTGGATTTTGATTCACAAGAAAGAAGCCAAAAGAAGCAACATCCCACTGTTCAAAATTAAATCAAGAATCCCCTGTTTTCCTCTGTTTATTGCTCCAGTGACAAAGCAGATCTAAAAAATCCTTCCAAAAATCAACTCAAAGCAACGTAATTGAAGTGGGTTTTGGTTAATTTTGGCAAAAGAACCAATTACCTGGGAGTTGTTAATGGTTTGAGAGATGGCAAGAGTGAGCTTAGAGGTTATATCGCTATGAGTGAGTGTGTAAGTTCTAGGAAGGTTCCCCGGATGCTGCTTCTCATCCACTCCCAGGAATAAAACCTTCAGCTTCGAAGCTTCAAATATAGCTGGCCCAAATAACCTCGCCACCTGTTGTTCCAATAAAAAAAATTCTCCAATCAACACAAGAATTATGCATAACATGTGTATGTTTTCCATTATTTTATTACAAAATCAGTTGATTAACTCTTAGTTCAAGAAACCCAATTAAAGGGAGAAAAGTACAGGGACAAAAGATTTCTGGATCTTGGGTTTGACTGTTCTTCTGCGGATTACGAGAGAACTCTGTAGATGTTTCTCGTGAGGGAGTGAGAAGGTGGGCTTCAGCTCTGATGGAAGCACGAGGCAATTGATCAAGCAACCCATCTCTTGAACTTTCCTCCAATTTCTCAGGAAACCAAGGAAAACAACTACAGATATATGGCTGATTTTTCGGCCTAAAAGTTAGTTATATTCGGTGAGGCTCAGGCATTTCTTTTTGCTTTGTTGGGTCTTTTTCTTTTGCTTTTGCGTTTGCTTTACTCACAAGAGAGTAAAACGTGAGAAAAAAGAAGGGGAGAGAGAGATTGTTGAAAAAACTAGTCTGTTAAAAAAGAAGGGGAGAGAGAGATTGTTGAAAAAACTAGTAAAAAACTAGTCTGTTGAAAAAGAAGGAGAGGGAGAGATTGTTGAAAAAAACTAGTCTGTTGAAAAAGAAGGGGAGGGAGAGATTGTTGAAAAAACTAGTCTGTTGAAAAAGAAGGGGAGAGGGAGATAAGACAAAAAACATAGGCGCGGAAGTTCGTCCGGTTTGAGGGGACCCGGGGGCTCTGCTGCCCGGGGGAGCCCCTACCCACCCGCACAAAATGGCACCGTTTGATTTTTAAAAGAAATTCTAGCCACTAATTTGCAATCTTAAGGAACAGAAATGTGATTATGAGAGTTCTAAAGACAAAATTTGATCATGTCTCTTTAGAATAATATGCTCAGAATAATAAGATCTTCACACCCATTCAAACGGATTAAAAATTGAAGTACTTAATTTTTTAACTATATTTTTTAATATATATACAGTATAAAAAATTAAGTGTTGAAATTTTCCCTCCGTTTGAATCAGTGCAAAGATCTTGTTATACTGTTTATATATTTTTGAATCGGTGCAAAGATCTTTGCACCGGACCCAGGGGCTCTGCTGCCCGAGGGCGCAGTAGCCCCTACCCACCCCACAAAAACGGCACCGTTTGATTTTTAAAAGAAATTCTAACCACCAATTTGCAATCCTAAAGAACAGAAATATGATTATGAGAGTCCTAAAGACAAAATTTGATCATGTCTCTTTAGAATAATATGCTCAAAATAATAAGATCTTCACACCCATTCAAACGGATTAAAAATTGAAGCACTTAATTTTTTAACTATATTTTTTAATATATAAACAGTATAAAAAATTAATTGCTCAAATTTTCCCTCTGTTTGAATCGGTGCAAAGATCTTTGCACCGATTCAAAAATATATAAACAATATAACAAGATCTTTGCACTGATTCAAACGGAGGGAAAATTTCAGCACTTAATTTTTTATACTGTTTATATATTAAAAAATATAGTTAAAAAATTAAGTACTTCAATTTTTAATCCGTTTGAATGGGTGTGAAGATCTTATTATTCTGAGCATATTATTCTAAAGAGACATGATCAAATTTTATCTTTAGAACTCTCATAATCACATTTCTGTTCCTTAGGATTGCAAATTGGTGGCTAGAATTTCTTTTAAAAATTAAACGGTGCCGTTTTGTGCGGATGGGTAGGGGCTACTGCGCCCCCCGGGCAGCAGAGCCCGCGGGTCCGGTTTGGGGAGGGTTGCTTCAACAACCAAGATTCTTCCATTTTATTTGTATCTCTCCACTGACACGTGGTTTTTCGCGTTGCATGCCTTAACAAGAACAGATTAATCTATGAGATCTTTCAACCTACAACCCGATAACCTTTTTTTTTCAACGGTCAGAGGTGTTCGTGTCAGTTTACGTGCTCCTCGATTATTTTTCTCCATAGTCGATCAAAAACAGGTCATCTATGTCAGAATTACGAAATTTTACCAAAAAGGGAGCCGATAATGCCACGAAGCTTTTTTTTACTGCCATGACAATTAAATGCTCTCCTTGACAAATGTACTTTCTTGTCCTTTGATCTCAAAAGTAGTCAAAGTCTTAATTTAACGTTTCCAAATTGCCCTTTTATTGATTTTCTTTTCTAAATGGGCTGTGCTAGGGGAAAAAATGGATAAAAAAAAGACCTTTAAAGTGTACATAAACAGTTCAGTTGTCAGGAGCCCTTAAAAATAGAAGGTGCGCTTCACCTTTTATTGATTTTCTTTCCTAAATTTTTTTCGATTTGGCATCTCCATGACTAGGGTTTTTGGAGTGCAAAGTTGACAGGAGTCCTTATCATAGTTTTTTTGTTTTTTTTTTTGAAGATGCCCTCATCATATTAAAGGTATGCTATTCGTACTTTCTACTGGAGTACTCATTTTTATTATTTTTTGCAGTGACCTATTTATTTCTTTTATATAGTGGCCTATTCATATTCTGTACTAAACTTGGGATGGCATGGTACATTCTCCGGTAGCTTGCCCTAGGGCGGCAGGATACGAGGGGAATAGGGTACCAATTTTTTGGGTCTGTACTAAACTTGTCTATTAGGAAACTTTTTCCCTTTCTTATGCATATTTATGGCTTTATTGTTGTGAAAAAAATGTTTAAATAAGTTATTTTTTGTGCGTCTTTATGCATGTACTTCAATTTTCTTTGACATCATAAGATACCAAAATCTTTTTTTAAAACAGTTTTCTGATGTAGGTCGATTTTGTGAATAATCATGGATATTGACCAATGCATTGAAAGTCTTGGTGGAAGTTCCTGTGATCAAATTGATCAACAAGGAATCAAGGGGTGTTTAGGAGCTTACTTTTTGACTTTTCATTTTTAACTTTTTAGTTTTTTGAATTTTTGGATTAATGGTCATAATGTATTTTGAATCTGGTAAAGTGTTTGGATGATATGTACAGAATGTATTTTGCAACAAGAGTAGTATTTGGAAAATATGAATGAAAATGAATTATGGTTGATTTTTTACTATCTCGCCCTTGGTTATTAATAATGAAATGCTGACTAGACTTTGCAATATCTTCTTCTTTTTTTCCTTTTTTTTTTTTTGCAATATCTTCTTTAAGTATAAAGAAACAAAACAGATACACTATTTTTTTTTTTTTGTCACTGTTCTTCTTCAACCTTTCTTCCGCTGCACCACGTTCTCATGTGCAAATTTCAAGCTGTGCGTGTGACTTCCTCCGGCAACAGAACACAACGGTATTTGCACCATTGAGATCGTCTCCTTGATGCGCACAAAACCCAACACTCAAAACTGAATTTTGAGTAGCTTAGTTCTCGGCAGATTTGAACAAAATTAGTGCTTTAACGACCCTACGGAGTCTGCGGACCATTCCTTGGTCGGACGGCGACTGCAATTGCTGTTTTGATATCGTCAAGGAGAGACGAACAAGACTTCGTGCTGCAAATCGATTTTTGAGCTTTTTCGAAAATCTGACCAGAATGCTCAAGACTGATTAGGGTTTTGTGGAATTATCCCAAAACAATGAGGGTAGGGATGTCTTTTTGGCATGGCAAAGGAACAAAACAAGAAAATGAAAATTGGAAAAGCTCCTCTGAGCTCTTTCTGCCTTTTGTTTTAGAAACTTGAAAATGGAAAATCTATTTTCCGGAAAACTCATTTTTCCCTTGCCAGCCAAACAGCCAAAAGCCAAAAATCAGAAGTGGAAAATGGGAAAAGCCACCATCCAAACGCCCCCTTATAAGTTGACAATCAACAAAATGAATTGACCTAATGAAAATTTCAAGCTTAGTTTGAAGTTAATCTGGGCTAAACTACATTTGAGCTGGGCTTCTTTGTCGGGCGAGTCGATCCTGAATGAGCTAAAGACACCTTAACATCTAACAACTCAATTGGACATTTGAACATGCGTTACATTTGTAAACTTCGGCATGACTGTGAAATCACTGACAATAAAATTCTAAGTTGGCAATTTTCACCCTGTCTGAGATGACATCGAAAAAACCCTCACTAGTCATGTTTTGGAGGTCTCACATGCGTCTAAAGTTGTTTGATATGTATGGGTCTTAATTACATGCACGTGTAGTTGCGGTAAAAACAAATTTCACCTAACAAAATGGGATTTTGTTGCGAAAGGGGTTGTGGTGATCATCAATGATGCAACTTGCGATTGAGAAGGAGAATTGGACCTGGCTTCTCTGCCATTGAGGAGTGCATTTCAACCATTTCAATCTCGATACTGGCCTTAACTATGAAACCCAGAACGTATCGTCCCAAAAATTATTTTAATCATCCCCTAGAAACGTAAATTGGGTTTCCATACACGCTGAACCGGAACCCATCTATACCCAATTTTTGTATTCAAATTTCCTCCGATAATGTACTCATGGATGTCCGATTAAATCAATTTTTGGCGACATTAAGCTTCTTCTTCTTCGTTTTTTTTTTTTTATCCGAAGCACATTTTATTAAAAGCCATAAAAGGCAATTACATCGATTCCATTCAAGTACAGATGAAGGAAACCTACACACAAACCGTCACAAATAGAAAAACATGACAAGCAGATGACAAAGGAACGAAACAAGTGGCTAGATCCTAGACACGTCTCACCGCCTCACAGGGTCTGATCACGAGGGCCAACAATCTATCAATCTAGCCACCCCAGTTTGCTGCAAGATCCCAATCAAATACAAAAATACAGAACCGATGGAACCAGGAATAACTACAAACAAGGGGAAAAAAACACAGCCACCATGGCGACAATAAGCTTCTTGACTTGATCTAAAATATGAAACGATTCGGGTTTTGAAATTCTGGCCAATATCGGAACTGAAATGGGTGTTTACTGCACCCCGTCAAATTGAACCCTTAATAGCAGAGAAGCCATGTCCGAATTGAATTCTAAGAACACTTTCGTTCGCGCAAAAGTCCATAACTAACCCTGCGTTCTCTACAACTCCAACTTGATTCTTGAAAACCAATAGTGTTCTTCGTGTGAGCAGTAATAGTCTGTCTTAGTGTCTTTTTTTTTCTTTCCCAATCGATAGGAGAGGATATCGCAAGGAGTGCTGCAATTCACAGCGATAAGACTCGAACCCAAGTATTTTACCTGGTAAGAGAGTGCCACAAACACCAGGCCAACCACTTGGTCTTGAACTACCACGTTAGCACAAGTGGAAAGTTCACCTCCTCCCTCAGTGGAGGTAGGAGTTCGAGCCCCGCGAGGGATAGAGTTGGATTTCAGAGCTATGAACAGCATCTGAATAGCACAAGTGGAAAGTTCACCTCCTCCCTCAGTGGAGGTAGGAGTTCGAGCCCCGCGAGGGATAGAGTTGGATTTCAGGGCTATGAACAGCATCTGAACCCTCTGTAGACTAACACACTAACACCTTGCTAACCCCCTGTTGTTGTATACAATATTGGCAAAAAAAAAAACCCTTGGTCTTCTATCGAGTGTTAGGGAAGGCTGAAATTGTTAATCGTTTTTCTTCATTTCCAAATGATATACTTACAAGTCAGTTGCATACCTTATTCTGTGTCCTACTCTGATTTTATTAGCCAGTAAATTGCTGGTTTAAATGACCACGTCGGAATATCATTTCCATTTCTTTCTTCGGTTTTTGGTTCATTTAAAACAGTGGTTGAAAACGAGAAGATTTAACCCCTTTATAAAAAAAGTAAGAGCAAGTTCACCGAGTTGATGCCAAAATAACTTTGTCAAAGTCATTTTAACTTGCAACGTCGTCAAAAGAGTTAAATGATAACATTGTTGTTACATCGTTTTGGTCTATTTTGACACAATCCCAATTTCAAACCATTAGATTAAATTATCTCATTTTTTGGGTGCAGATCAGTTCGCTGATATAATGTGGAAGATTTGGTACCAAAGGTGGCTTTGCCATTTTTTGGCAGCAACAAAGTAATGTTAGACTTGGATTTGCTCAAAGCAGAAAACATGTTCACCCTGGAGGCGGCCTGGCCGTGAGCCACTAGCCCTCAGGTCTGGTGGTAGAAATCTACAGGTGATTGGTTTCCTACAGGCTTTATAGAGTCTGTCACGGCCACGGGTCTGGAGTTGCTACGAGTTTTGTCAAACATCATTTAAATGATATCAAAGTCCAATGTTGCAAATGAAATTGGTTCTACAACGTCAACCACAGCGATCGATTGACCCATTCATAAATATAAGTGCGAATTCTTTCGAACAAAGAAATGAACGAACTCAATGAAATTATGTTTTCTGAAAAATCGTAAGAAAAAAAAAGGATTTTGAAACAGAGAACCTTGTAACCAATCACTTTAGATTGAGTAAACATTGAAGGAAACGATAAATCAACGATAGACCCACAAGGGAGAAGGTGTCCATAAGCCTCTTGAAGCTTTTCCTGAAAGAGCCCTTCATCTTGCCTTCAGCAGAATAAGCCTGATAGCTAGCAACCCTCTTCTGAAGAATAAGCCTGATACCTAGCAACCCTCTTTTTTCCCTGTAAGTCTGGATGAACAGTGATCAAATTACTCCAATTTTTCAACGTAGACCCCACACCATCAGCTCCTCTCTAATTTCTGGATCTTGATCACTTGATTGCACATTTGGTTTCGCGGCAGCGGTGGTGGTTGTACAGATGAGACATATGAGCCATGAAAAGTAGTAGCGTAACTCCTCAGACCATTCATGTTATTTGGACCTCCGGGCTTATAATTACTTCCATTGTAGCTCTCAAGTTGTTTCCATTCATGCCTGCATGACTTGGATCTATAAGTGTCCACTGCAAGTATTTTGAGAGAGAGAGAGAGAGAGAGAAGAAGAAGAAGTAGTGTGTTGGCTATATGTGTTATAGGTGAGGAGTTTTTAAAGAATTGGGTACTACTCAGGTTGGAGGTGTAAAAGGTTGCCTTGTAAAATAGACTTCGATGATGATGCTGTGTACTCAATGAAACAGTTGCAATAACAGAAAGATATTGGTACAGATGAAAATCTGTACCAGTCCTAACAAATCTATTTTGGGCCCCAAAAATATGATTGGAATTGCTCATTTTGCGTAAAATATTTCATTTTATAGTCTATGAAAAAATTCAGCTAAATCCAATATCGGTAAGAACATTTACGAAACATTCAACTTTATTCCGGAATTCAGATCTGAAACCTAAAAAGGGTTCCAAAACAGAGCTGTCTGGCTGGCTGGTACAGATGTACCAATAGCAGGGCTCTTTTAACAAAAACAAAAAAAATCCTACAGAAACAATTGCAAACATGTGCACCCTTCTGAAATAGAGTAGTATTGGGCTGGCTACAACTTGGGAAGCCAAATTTGACGTTAAAGTGGAATAGTCAGTAATTTAAAACATATTTCATTCATCAACTTCCATTTTAGACAATTTTTATAAGGTGCCTTTCTTTAATAAAACAAAGGCAACGTACACCCCTCTATCGTGCGAGATTAATACGCTTAGATTAACAAAAAAATCCCTACTATTGGTACCCCTGGTGGGTCCCACACGGCAACGTACACAACTCTTTCGGTATCAGGGCTGTAAACGAGTCGAGTTTTATCGAGCTCGAGCTTAGAGTAAGCGAGCCAAAAATTTGAGCTCGAGACTTAACTAGCCGGACTTAGTCAATTACTAAACGAGTCTCTTTAATCGAGCTGAACCTCCCTTAACGAGCCCGTGTTTTTGTCAAACGAGCAGAGCTGAACGTGCCCATGCATTTCGAGCTCAGCTCGTTCACCGCCCCAATCGGTATAGCACAATGCAAATTAGTAAACGAGCCAAGCCAAACGTGCCCATGCATTTCAAGCTCGACTAGTTTACCGCCCTAAGATTCGGTATAGCATAATGCAGATTAACAATACAACATCTGAAGTTATTAAAAACTGAAATTGGCTTTGAAATCAAAATGTCGAACGTGCCCATGCATTTCGTTCATAACTATTGACAGGTAGCGCCTCCATTGGTCTTTTCACTTGACTTTCCTTTATTATTTCCCGATGCCCTTCTCTCAGTCTCTCTCACACACACACACTCTCTCTCTCTCTCTCAATTTCGTGTTCGGCTCAACATCTCTCTCTCTGTCCTCCCCCAACTGTGTCTCCTCTCTGAAACCCTAGATCTCCATTGCCGAGCTATACAGAATCGCATGTAAGTCTATTCCTTTAAAGTTTCAATTTCTAAGCTTTATCCGAATTACGCGCCCGCAGTATTCTTTCATTATTAGACTTATACGCTCGTAATATGTTCTTCTATTCCCCTTTTACTAGCCGAGAAAACGAAGAAAATTAACAGATAAAAGAATATATTTTTTGAATCTGTTTAACCATTTGATTTGGTCTTGGAATATCGATCGAAAGGTAATTGATTCGGTACTGGAATGGTACTTATCTCCAAACGATTTAGTAGGCTCAGTTGAATTGATAATCTGAGCTTGGATCCAACATGTGCGCATCATATGCAAGTTTAAGCATGCT
>BPLS01000447.1:0-37986 GCA_019656275.1 Rhododendron kiyosumense
ATTAATCTGGTCCGTTCATTTATTTTGTGTTCAGTCATGACTGTCCAATGCAAGATTTCGGGCAGACCAAAATTTCCAACCGGACCGATCCCACCCCTAACCAAACCGAACATAACTCAGTCATAACTCCGTCATGACTGAGACGGATTGATCATCCGTCTCGGTAGGAGATGTCGGAAAATGAAAAATGATGATGAACCCTAAACCCTA
Organism: Rhododendron kiyosumense; assembly: GCA_019656275.1. NCBI lineage: Eukaryota > Viridiplantae > Streptophyta > Magnoliopsida > Ericales > Ericaceae > Rhododendron > Rhododendron kiyosumense. The sequence goes on from BPLS01000447.1 coordinate 211, forward strand.
GACCCTAGACGCTAGACCCTGACCCTAGTCCCTAGACCCTAGACCCTAACCCCTAAACCCTAAACCCCTAAACCCTAACCCCTAACCCCTAACCCCTAACCCCTAAACCCTAAACCCTAACCCCTAAACCCTAAGCCTTAAGCCCTAAGCCCCTAAACCCTAACCCCTTACCCCTAACCCCTTAGCCCTAACCCTTAAACCCTAAACCCTAAGCCCTAAGCCATAAGCCCTAAGCCAAAAACCCTAAACCCAAAAACCCTAACCCGAAACCCCAAAACCCTTAACCCCTAAACCCTAAACCCTAAAATCCTAAAACCCAGACCCCAGAACCCTAAATCCCTAAAACCCTAAAACCCCAAACCCCAGCCCCAGCCCCAAGCCCAAGCCCAAGCCCCAAGCCCCAAGCCCCAAGCCCCAAGCCCCAAGCCCCAAGCCCCAAGCCCAAGACCCTAAACCGTAAACCCTAAACCCGAAACCCCAGACCCAGACCCCATACCCTACACCCTAACCCCTGAACCCTAGACCCTGAACCTTGAACCCTGAACCCCAAACCCAAAACCCCAAAACCCCAATCCCCCAAAACCCCAAACATTAAACCCCAAACCCTAAAACCCTAACCCCCAAACCCCTAACCCCCCAACCCCTAACCCCTAAAACCCTAAAACCCTAAACCCTAATCCCAAGACCCTAGACCCTAGAACCCTAGACCCTAGACCCTAAAACCCTAAACCCCTACACCCCTAGAACCCTAAAACCCTAAACCCTAAACCCTAAAGTCTAAAGTAGTTTTGATTCAAAGTTATTAATAAATCAGAAAAAGTGACCTTTTTACACTTAGTCGATCAATTTCGGTAAAACACTCGCTTCTCCCTCATTTTAAATCTGATCAAGACCGATTTTACATAGATAAATAGAGTTTTAAAAGTATTAAAAGGTGGTGAGATCTGACTATAAAAATATTTAGGTTTCGTTCATGGAAAAAGGGTAGAAAGCAAACCACAGTAGAAATTATCGGAGCCACTATGCCAAGAACACATTTTAAGTTCCACTCAAAGCTCAAATCCCTTGTTCTTCAGTTTTTTTTCATTGGTTAAGTGTTCCACAGAGTTTATAGGCCATCCACATTTAATGGAAGCGTACGGAAAGTCATTTCATCATCAAGATTCTTTCAAAACAAGGCTTAAACATTTACGAATAATTTTGTTCATGTCTTTTGAATTACAAACAATTTTGGGCCAAAACCACTTCGATTAGAATATAGATTTAATATGCTTTTTAATGGTTCTAATCACGCGCGAATCAAATTTCGGGACTGTCTGTAGCTTGCGCGCGAAATCTGGCTTGTTTGGCAATTTTGAAGAAGCACCCTAACTGAGAACTAATCGTTGCCCCTCCTTTCGGCCGAAACTACAAATTTTGCCACCCAACGATTTTCCTTCTATGGCCCCGCTGGTTATTTTCAACCTGTAAATACCCCGCGTATTAGGGTTTGGTGTGGCAGTCTAATTTCAGAACCGTAATAATTTTGATTCTTTGTTCACTGATTTTAGAACTGTAATAATTTTGATTTTTTGTGTTGCTTCCCTCACATGTACTCCCGTTGAAACAGTCCAACAGTTGTGCGAGTTGGTTATTATGTCCAATAATTTTGCTTCTGTATTTGCCTCTACTTTTTTTTGGTAATTCCTTTATGGGTTTCTTATTGGATTCAATATAGGACTAATGATGGTGAAGGGATATAATATATGGGTTGTTTATTTGCCTCCGAATCCTCTTTGGAAGGTAAATGAAGTGCATATCCAATTTGTCGAAGTGCTTCGAGACCTTTTGGAGAGGCACAAAGCAAGGGTGGGCTATGCTGATCTTAATTTGAGAGTTCTTTGATCAGTGCTTTGATTTCGTCGCCTCCTCCCTCTTCCCCGTATATTCTTTGTTGTCCATGTCATCTGTTGTATCTTATTTGTTGTCCATCTGTAGCATCGTCGACACATTCCCCCAGTTTATTTGCTTCATCGTTTAGCTAGCTTGTTCCTTTTGCTTCCTATTTCATTAGAGGAATAAAATTATTAGGAGAGTTTTACTTCGGGGAAGGATGATCTTTCAAAGGGGTCCGATCGATGAACTACTTACCTCCTGATTGATCTCTTGGTCAACCGACATGTACGCATAACATAGAATGTGTAAAATTTGTCGCCTCGTGTTTAGCATCCAAACGTAACAAGTGAACCTAATCGCAATCAACTAATTAATCAAATCAAACATCATTTATACTTCACTGGCATAGTTGTAACAAGTTGGCACTGACATCCATGCTCTCGTGTTCAAAGTTGGCCGCATCGAATCGTACTTAGCTGGTACGAATTACTCTTGTCCGTCTCAAATTACACTTGGCTGCATGTAATTGCAATTGGCCGCGTCGAATTGCATTTGGCTGAGTCGAATTGCACTAGGCCACTTCAAATTGCACGAGACCGCATAGAATTGCACTTGACCGCTTATAATTGCACTTGGCCACATCGAATTGCACAGCCAAGTGCAATTTGAGGTGGCCAAGTGCAATTACAAGTGGCCAGGAGTAATTGGACACGGCCAAATGCAATTCGACGCGGCCAAGTGAAATTCGATGCGGCCAACGGCAATTCAACCCGGCCAACTACAATTCCATGTGGTTGTGTGCAATTCAAAGCGGCTATGTGAAAGATAAATGTCCTTGAAGCTGGACCGGAAGTGGTGCAAGAAATTCTTAGTTAAAAATCCCATAAAATCATCTCTGTCCACCAAGCAAAAGGAGGGAAATAGTTGAAGGAATTGTGCTGCAAATGAGGGAGGTTGAATGAAGAAGAAGCTGAAATGAGGGAAATTCTTTGGATCATGAGGAATTATGGTGTTTTGCAGCTGCCCTGATCAGATGATCGAGAATTTCTCCATAAGTTTTGTCGCAAGCCTTGCGTATTCGTGTGAGAAGAAGACGCAGGAATCACGAACAAAATTACTAGTATTAAAGAAAGAGTGTGGCTCGTGGCCACATTATCCGGAAAGCGTACACGGAAGTTTTATATTCTATTTTTTAAGTTAACTTAAGTTAAAAACAAGTTGACATACGAGCATATATTCTATTTTTTCTTCTTATTTGGGAATGTGTGGTGTGACAAACTCTAGAGAAATGGAATAGAAAGCCTAATTCCAAACTTCATGTGCATCTTTCGTAGTTGGAAAGCTCTTTAGGAAGTTTTAATCGGTTTGCTTTCGTTGTGGCTCCAATCATTTTTAAATCAGTCTGCTTTCGACTAACTTTTCATAAATGAAACTTTTTTATTTTCATTATACATTTCCATCATGGTTTAGGACTTTGAAAATCTTATTCATCAACATAGAATTGGTCTTGATCTAATCGATTTAGAATGAGGGGAATACAAGCCTTTTATCCAAATGATGTGTTTTTCGACTCATTGAGGGTAAAATGGTCAGGTCATTTGAATTACAAATAAGTTTGGACCAAAACCACTTCGATTAGAAAGTAGATTTAGCAAACTTTTTAACGGTTCTAACCACGTGCAAATCAGATTTCGGGAGTGTGCGTAGCATGCACGCGAAGTTTGGCTTGTTCATAAATGTTGAGGACTGCACCCGGGGCGCACAAACTTGCTCCTGGGCGCATGAAATTGCGCCTGAGGCGCATCAAGGCTGTCGAACACGTAAATCTTTGCGGGCTTGTCCCGAACACTCCCAAACTCCTTTTTACAGGTGGTTTGAACCGTTACAAAGCTTGTTAAATTTACTTTCTAACCCAAGTAGTTTTGATTCAAAGTTATTAATAAATCAAATGATGTGACCATTTTACCCTCAGTGGATCAATTTCGATAAAACACTCACATATCCCTCGTTTTAAATAGGATCAAGACCTATTTTATATAGATAAATAGGGTTTTAAAAGAATTAAAAGATGGTGAGATCTGACTATAATAATATTTAGGTTTCGTTCATGGAAAAAGGGTAGAAAGCAAACCACATTAGAAATTATCGAAGCCACTAAGCCAAGAACACATTTTAAGTTCCACTCAAAGCTCAAATCCCTTATTCTTCAGTTTTTTTTTCATTGGTTAAGTGTTCCACAGAGTTTATAGACCATCCACATTTAATGGAAATGTACGGAAAGTCATTTCATCATCAAGATTATTTCAAAACAAGGCTTAAACATTTACGAACAATTTTGTTCATGTCTTTTGAATTACAAACAATTTTGGGCCAAAACCACTTCGATTAGAATATAGATTTAATATGCTTTTTAACGGTTCTAATAACGCACAAATCAAATTTCGGGACTGTCCATAGCATTCGTGCGAAATCTGGCTTGTTTGACAATTTTGAAGACTCCACTAGAGGCACACAGGCATGCACCTGGGGCGCATGAAATTGCGCATCAAAGCTTTAGAACATCTTGATCTTGTTCACTAATTTCAGAACCGTAATAATTTTGATTCTTTGATCACTGATTTTAGAACTGTAATAATTTTGATTCTTTGTGTTGCTTCCCTCACATGTATTCCAGTTGAAACAGTCCAACAGTCGTGCGAGTTGGTTATTATGTCCAATAATTTTTCTTCTGTATTTGCCTCTATTTTTTTTTGGTAATTCCTTTATGGGTTTTTTTATGGGATTCAATATAGGACTAATGATGGTGAAGGGATATATTATATGGGTTGTTTATTTGCCTCCTAATCCTCTTTGGAAGGTAAATGAAGTGCATATCCAATTTTTCGAAGCACTTCAAGACCTTTTGGAGAGGCACAAAGCAAGGGTGGGCTATGCTGATCTTAATTTGAGAGTTTTTTGATCAATGCTTTGATTTCGTCGCCTCCTCCCTCTTCCCCGTATCTTCTTTGTTGTCCATGCCATCTGTTGTATCTTATTTGTTGTCCATCTGTAGTATCATCGACACGTTCCCCCCTGTTTATTTGCTTCATTGTTTAGCTAGCTTGTTCCTTTTGCTTCCTATTTCATTAGAGGAATAAAATTATTAGGAGAGTTTTACTTCGGGGGAGGATGATCTTTCAAAGGGGTCCGATCGATGAACTACTTACCTCCTGATTGATCTCTTGGTCAACCGACATGTACGCATAACATAGAATGTGTAAAAATTGCCGCCTAGTGTTTGGCATCCAGACGTAACAAGTGAACCTAATCTCAATCAACTAATTAATCAAATCAAACATCATTTATACTTTGCTGGCATAGTTGTAACAAGTTTGCACTGACATCCACGCTCTCGTGTTCAAAGTTGGCCGCATCGATTCGCACTTAGCTGGTACGAATTACTCTTGTCCGCCTCGAATTACACTTGGCCGCCTATAATTGCAATTGGACGCGTTGAATTGCACTTGGCCGAGTCTAATTGCACTAGGCCGCTTCAAATTGCACGTGGCCGCATGGAATTGCACTTGGCCGCTTATAATTGCACTTAGCTGCATCGAATTGCAAGGCCAAGTGCAATTTGAGGTGGACAAGTGCAATTACAAGTGGCCAAGAGTAATTTGACGCAACCAAATGCAATTCGACGCGGCCAAGTGCAATTCAACGCGGCCAAGTGCACTTCAAAGCGGCCAAAGGCAATTCCAACTGCAACTCAACGCGGCCAACTGCAATTCCATGCGGCCATGTTAAAGATAAACGTCCCTGAAGCTGGACTGGAAGTGGTGCAAGAAATTCTTAGTTAAAAATTCCATAAAATCATCTTCATCCACCAAGCAAAATGAGAGAAATAGTTGAAGGAATTACGCTGCAAATGAGGGAAATTGAATGATGAAGAAGCTGAAATGAGGGAAATTCTTTGGATCACGAGGAATTATGGTGTTCTGCTGCTGCCCTGATCAGATGATCAAGGATTTCTCCATAAGTTTTGTCGCAAGCCCAGCATATTTGTATGCGAAGAAGACGCAGGAATCTCGAACAAAATTACTAGTATCAAAGAAAGAGTGTGGCTCGTGGCCACATTATCCGAAAATCGTGAAACGGAACTGCGCCTCTCTTATAAATAATGGCCGCACTCTTTTACTCTTGGCCGCCATCATTCGTTCTTGGCCGCCCTCTTTCCGTAGCATGCACGTGAAGTTTGGCTTGTTCAAAAATTTTGAGGACTGCGCCTGGGGCGCACAGACATGCTCCTGGGCGCATGAAATTGCGCCTGAGGCACATCAAATCTATTTTTCTAACGTTTCAAACCACGCTCAAATTGGAGTTCAGGAGTGTCTGGGGCAGGTCCCAGAGTTTGACCTATTATGTAGCACTAATGCGCCTCAGGCGCAATCTAATGCGCCCCAGGCGAATCTTAGTACGCCCCAGGCACATCCTGAACATTGGGAAACAAGTCCAACTTTGCAGACTTACCCCGAATACTACCGAACTCCAATTTGCTCGTCGTTTGAACCATTAGAAAGCTTATCCAACCTACTTTCCTACTTAATTGGTTGTGATGAAAAGTTACTTGTACATCAAAATACATGTCCATTTTACCCCCAATTGGTTGAAAAACCAATTATTTTTGTTAAACACTAGTATCGCTCTCCTTGTGAATTGAATTAGGACCATTTAAATAATAATAAATAAGGTTTTCATTCTACTACAAGATGAGGAAATGAACAATTAAATTAATAATGATTTATTTGGGTTGAAAGTTTTAGACACCCAAATATAAATTTGAAAATATTTGAGCCCCGCTTTGGGCGATTGTCGATGACGAAGCAAATTTTTCTATGCTTTGACGAAGTGGATACTCTTTGAACATTGTGAAACAATTAAGCAAAGAAGAAATGCCTTAGAAGTAGGAATTTGATTACCGAATGAAACATAAAATGTGTTTTAGCCATGCTGGCGTCGACGATTTTTGTTGTTGTCTAGTTTCATCCCAATTTTCATAAACGAAAAGCAAATATTTTTGTGGTTGGATTTTGCCATCTTTTAGTACTTTAAAAATACTATTTATTGACATATAATGGGTCTTGATGCAATTGAAAATGAGGAACACAAACGCGTTCTACCAGAATTTATCATATTTTGCCCTATCGGGGGTAAAATGGTCACTTAATAGAAATTACAAATGGTTTTTTATCCAAACTACTTGGGCTAGACAACGTACTTGGGCTAGAAATTAAAAATACTTGGGCTTGTCCAATTTAGTTTCTAGCCTAACTTGTTTGGATAAAATACCTCTTGTAATTTCTATGAAGGGACCATTTTACCCTCGATTGGTCAAAATATGATACATTTTGGTAGAACACGTGTATTTTTCTTATTTTCAATTGGATCAAGACCCATTATATATCAATAAATAGTGTTTTTAAAGTACTAAAAAGATGGCAAAATCCAACCACAAAAATATTTGCTTTTCGTTTATGAAAACTGGGATGAAACTAGACAACGACAAAAATCGTCGACGCCAGCATAGCTAAAACACATTTTATGTTTCATTCGGTAATCAAATTCATACTTCTAAGGCATTTCTTCTTTCCTTAATTGTTTCACAATGTTCAGAAAGTATCCACTTTGTCAAAGCGTAGAAAAATTTTCTTCGTCATCGACAATCGCCCAAAGCGGGGCTCAAATATTTTCAAATTTATATTTGGGTGTCTAAAACTTTCATCCCAAATAAATCATTATTAATTTAATTGTTCATTTCCTCATCTTGTAATAGATGAAAACCTTATTTATCATTATTTAAATGGTCCCAATTCGATTCACAAGGAGAGCGATCCTAGTGTTTAACAAAAATAATTGGTTTTTCGACCAATTGGGGGTAAAATGGACATGTATTTTGACGTACAAGTAACTTTTCATCAAAACTAATTAAGTAGGAAAGTAGGTTGGACAAGCTTTCTAACGGTTCAAACGACGAGAAAATTAGAGTTCGGTAGTATCCGGGGTAAGTCCACAAAGTTGGACTTGTTTCCCAATGTTCAGGATGCGCCTGGGGCGCATTAGTGCTACATAATAGGTCAAACTTTGCGGACTTGCCCCAAACACTCTCAAACTCCAATTTGAGCGTGCTTTGAACTGTTAAAAAGCTTTTCCAATTTAGTTTCTAGCCCAAGTAGTTTGGATAAAAAACCATTTGTAATTTCTATGAAGTGACCATTTTACCCCCGATGGGTCAAAATATGATACATTCTGGTAGAACGCGTGTGTGTTTCCCATTTTCAATTGGATCAAGACCCATTATATGTTAATAAACAGTGTTTTTAATGTACTAAAAGAAGACAAATCCAACCATAAAAATATTTGCTTTTCATTTATGAAAACTGGGAAGAAACTAGACAACCACAAAAATCGTCGACGCCAGAAAGGCTAAAACACATTTTATGTTCCATTATGTAATCAAATTCCAATTTCTAAGGCATTTCTTCTTTGCTTAATTGTTTCCCAATGTTCAGAGAGTATCCACTTCGTCAAAGCGTAGAAAAATTTGCTTCGTCATCGATATTCGCCCAAAGCGGGGTTCAAATATTTTCAAATTTAAATTTGGGTGTCTAAAACTTTCAACCCAAATAAATCATTATTACTTTAATTATTCATTTCCATCATCTTGTAATAGAATGAAAACCTTATTTATCTTTATTTAAATGGCCCAATTCGATTCACAAAGTGAGCAATATTAGTGTTTAACAAAAATAATTGGTTTTTCGACCAATTGGGGGTAAAATGGCCATGTATTTTGACATACAAATTACTTTTCATCCAAACCAATTTAGTAGGAAAGTAGGTTGGACAAGCTTTCTAACGGTTCAAACGACGAGCAAATTGGAGTTCAGTAGTATCCGGGGTAAGAACGCAAAGTTGGACTAGTTTCCCAATGTTCAGGATGCGCCTGAGGCGCATTAGTGCTACGTAAGAGGTCAAACTTTGCAGACCTACCCCAGACACTCCTAAACTTCAATATGAGCGTGGTTTGAACCTTTATAAAGCTTGTCCAATTTAGTTTCTTGCCTAACTTGTTTTTATAAAATACCTTTTGTAATTTCTATGAAGGGACCATTTTACCCTCGATTGGTCAAAATATGATACATTCTGGTAGAACGCGTGTGTTTTTCTTATTTTCACTTGGATTAAGACCCATTATATGTCAATAAATAGTGTTTTTAAAGTACTAAAAGATGGCAAAATCCAACCACAAAAATATTTGCTTTTCGTTTATGAAAACTGGGATAAAACTAGACAACGACAAAAATCGTCGACGCCAGCATGGCTAAAACACATTTTATGTTTCATTCGGTAATCAAATTCTTGCTTCTAAGGCATTTCTTCTTTGCTTAATTGTTTCACAATGTTCAGAGAGTATCCACTTCGTCAAAGCGTAGAAAAATTTTCTTCGTCATCGACAATCGCCCAAAGCGGGACTCAAATATTTCAAATTTATATTTAGGAGTCTAAAACTTTCAACCCAAATAAATCATTATTACTTTAATTGTTCATTTCCTCATCTTGTAATAGAATGAGAACCTTATTTATCATTATTTAAATGGTCCCAATTCGATTCACAAGGAGAGCGATACTAGTGTTTAACAAAAATAATTGGTTTTTCGACCAATTGGGGGTAAAATGGACATGTATTTTGACGTTTAAGTAACTTTTCATCAAAACCAATTAAGTAGGAAATTTGGTTGGACAAGCTTTCTAACGGTTCAAACGACGAGCAAATTGGAGTTCGGTTGTATCCGGACCAGTCCCAGACACTCCCGAATTCCAATTTGAGCGTGGTTTGAACCGTTAAAAAAATAGATTTAATGTGCTCAGGCACAATTTCATGCGCCCAAGAGCATGTCTGTGCGCCCCGGGCGCAAAATTTTTAAACAAGCCAAATGCATGCTACGGAAAGAGGGCAGCCAAGAGCCTAAGAGGGCGGCCAAGAGTAAAAGAGTGCGGCCATTATTTATAAGAGAGGCATAGTTCCGTTTCACAGTTTCCGGATAATTTGGCCACAAACCACACTCTTTCTTTAATACTAGTAATTTTGTTTGTGATTCCTGCGTCTTCTTCTCACACGCATATGCAGGGCTTGCGACAAAACTTATGGAGAAATCCTCGATCATCTGATCAAGGCAGCAGCAGAACACCATAATTCCTCGTGATCCAAAGAATTTCCCTCATTTCAGCTTCTAGTCCAGCTTTAGGGACGTTTATCTTTAACATGGCCGCATGGAATTGCAGTTAGCCGCATTGAGTTGCAGTTGGAATTGCCTTTGGCCGCATCGAAGTGCACTTGGCCTCGTCGAATTGCACTTGGCCGCGTCGAATTGCACTTGGCCGCGTCGAATTGCATTTGGCCGTGTCAAATTACACTTGGCCACCTCAAATTGCACTTGGCCGTGCAATTCAATGCGGCCAAGTGCAATTCGATGCGGCCAAGTGCAATTACATGCGGCCGTGTGCAATTTGAATCGGCCTAGTGCAATTCAACTCGGCCAAGTGCAATTCAGCGCGGCTAATTGCAATTACATGTGGCCAAGTGTAATTCGAAGCGGACAAGAGTAATTCGTACCAGCTAAGTGAGATTCGATGCGGCCAACTTTGAACACGAGAGCATGGATGTCAGTGCCAACTTGTTACAACTATGCCAATGAAGTATATATGATGTTTGATTTGATTAATTAGTTGATTGCAATTAGGTTCACTTGTTACGTCTGGATGCCAAACACTAGGCGGCAAATTTTACACATTCTATGTTATGCGTACATGTCGGTTGACCAAGAGATTAATCATGAGGTAAGTAGTTTATCGATCGGACCTCTTTGAAAGATCATCCTCCGCCAACGAAATAAGAAGGAAAAGAAACAAGTTAGCTAAACGATGAAGAAAATAAACCGGGGGAATGTGTCGATGATACAACAGATGGACAACAAAGAAGATATAACAGATGGCATGGACAACAAAGAAGATATGGGGAAGAGGGAGGAGGCGACGAAATCAAAGCACTGATCAAAGAACTCTCAAATTAAGATCAGCATAGCCCACCCTTGCTTTGTGCCTCTCCATAAGGTCTTGAAGCGCTTCAACAAATTGGCTATGCACTTCATTCACCTTCTAAAGAAGATCAGGAGGCAAATAAACCACCCATATAATATATCACTTCACCACCATTAGTCCTATATTGAATCCCAAAGAAAAACCCAGAAAGGAATTACCAAAAAAAATAGAGGCAAATACAGAATCAAAATTATTGGACATAATAACCAACTCTCGCGACTGTTGGATTGTTTCAACTGGGGTACATGTGAGGGAAGCAAAACAAAGAATCAAAATTATTACAATTTTGAAATCAGTGAACAAAGAATCAAAATTATTACGGTTCTGAAATCAGTGAACAAGATCAAGATGTTCTACAGCTTTGATGTGCCTTAGGCACAATTTCATGCGCCCAGGCGCATGTCTGTGCGCCCCGGGCACAATCCCCAACATTTATGAACAAGCCAAACTTCGCGTGCATGCTACGGACACTCCAGAAATTTGATTTGCGCGTGGTTAGAACCGTTAAAAAGTGTGTTAAATCTACTTTCTAATCGAAGTGGTTTCGGTCCAAACTTATTTGTAATTCAAATGACATGACCATTTTACCCTCAATGAGTCGAAAAACACATCACTTGGATAAAAGGCTTGTATTCCCCTCATTCTAAATCAATTAGATCAAGACCAATTCTTAGTTAAAAATCCCATAAAATCATCTTCATCCACCAAGCAAAATGAAGGAAAGAGTTGAAGCAATTGTGCTGCAAATGAGGGAAGTTGAATGAAGAAGAAGCTGAAATGAGGGAAATTCTTTGGATCATGAGGAATTATGGTGTTCTGCTACTGCCCTGATCAGATGATCGAGAATTTCTCCATAAGTTTTGTCGCAAACCTTGCGTATTCGTGTGACAAGAAGACGCAGGAAACACGAACAAAATTACTAGTATTAAAGAAAGAGTGTGGCTCGTAGCCACATTATCAGGAAAGCGTGAAACGGAAGTTTTATATTCTATTTTTTAAGTTAACTTAAGTTAAAAACAAGCAGGCATACGAGCATATATTCTATTTTTTCGTCTTATTTGGGAATGTGTGGTGTGACAAATTCTAGAGAAATGGAATAGAAAGCCTAATTCCAAACTTCATGTACATCTTTCGTAGTTGGAAAGCTCTTTAGGAAGTTTTAATTGGCTTGATTTAGTTGTGGCTCCAATCATTTTTAAATCGGTCTGCTTTCGACTAACTTTTCATAAATGAAACTTTTTTATTTTCATTATTCATTTCCATCGTGGTTTAGGACTTTGAAAATCTTATTCATCAACATAGAATTGGTCTTGATCTGATCGATTTAGAATGAGGGGAATACAAGCCTTTTATCCAAATAATGTGTTTTTTGATTCATTGAGGGTAAAATGGTCATGTCATTTGAATTACAAATAAGTTTGGACAAAAACCACTTCGATTAGAAAGTAGATTTAACAAACTTTTTAACGGGTCTAACCACGTGTAAATCAGATTTCGGGAGTGTCCGTAGCATGCACGCGAAGTTTGGCTTGTTCATAAATGTTGAGGACTACGCCCGGAGTGCACAGACATGCGCCTGGGCGCATGAAATTGCGCCTAAGGCGCGTCATGGCTGTCAAACAAGTCAATCTTTGCGGGCTTGTCTCGGACACTCCCGAACTCCATTCTACAGGTGGTTTGAACCGTTACAAAGCTTGTTAAATTTACTTTCTAACCCAAGTAGTTTTGATTCAAAGTTATTAATAAATCAGATGAAGTGACCATTTTACCCTCAGTGGATCAAAAATAATTCATTTCGGTAACACACTTGCATCTCTCTCATTTTAAATCAGATCAAGACCTATTTTATATAGATAAATAAGGTTTTAAAAGTATTAAAAGATGGTGGGATCTGACTATAAAAATATTTAGGTTTCGTTCATGGAAAAAGGGTAGAAAGCAAACCACTGTAGAAATTATCGGAGCCACTAAGCCAAAAACACATTTTAAGTTCCACTCAAAGCTCAAATCCTTTATTCTTCAGTTTTTTTTCATTGGTTAAGTGTTCCACAAAGTTTATAGACCATCCACATTTAATGGAAGCATACGGAAAGTCATTTCATCATCAAAATTCTTTCAAAACATGGCTTAAACATTTACGACCAATTTTGTTCATGTCTTTTGAATTACAAACAATTTTGGGCCAAAACCACTTCGATTAGAATATAGATTTAATATGCTTTTTAACAGTTCTAATCACGCGCAAATCAAATTTCGGGACAGTCCGTAGCATGCGCGCGAAATCTGGCTTGTTTGACAATTTTGAAGACTCCACCCGAGGCTCACAGGCATGCGCCTGGGGGGCATGAAATTGCGCATCAAAGTTCTATAACATCTTGATCTTGTTTACTGATTTCAAAACCGTAATAATTTTGATTCTTTATTCACTGATTTTAGAACTGTAAAAATTTTGATTCTTTGTGTTGCTTCCCTCACATGTACTCCAGTTGAAACAGTTCAACAGTCATGCGAGTTGGTTATTATGTCCAATAATTTTGCTTCTGTATTTGCCTCTATATTTTTTTGGTAATTCCTTTATGGGTTTTTTATTGGATTCAATATAGGACTAATGATGGTGAAGGGATATATTATATGGGTTGTTTATTTGCCTCCTAATCCTTTTTGGAAGGTGAATGAAAGGCATAGCCAATTTGTCGAAGCGCTTTAAGACCTTTTGGAGAGGCACGAAGCAAGGGTGGGCTATGCTGATCTTAATTTGAGAGTTCTTCGATTAGTGCTTTGATTTCGTCGTTTCTTCCCTCTTCCCCGTATCATATTTGTTGTCCATGCCATCTGTTGTATCTTATTTGTTGTCCATCTGTTGTATCATCGACACATTCTCCCGGTTTATTTGCTTCATCGTTTAGCTAGCTTGTTCCTTTTGCTTCCTATTTCGTTATGGGAATAAAATTATTAGGAGAGTTTTACTTCGGGGGAGGATGATCTTTCAAAGGGGTCCGATCAATGAACTACTTACCTCCTGATTGATCTCTTGGTCAACCGACATGTACGCATAACATAGAATGTTTAAAATTTGCCGCGTAGCTTTTGGCATCCAGACGTAACAAGTGAATCTAATCGCAATCAACTAATTAATCAAATCAAATCAAACATCATTTTATACATCGCTGGCATAGTTGTAACAAGTTGGCACTGACATCCACGCTCTTGTGTTCAAAGTTGGCCGCATCGATTCGCATTTAGCTGGTACGAATTACTCTTGTCCGCCTCGAATTACACTTGGCCGCATGTAATTGCAATTGGCCGCGTCGAATTGCACTTGGCTGAGTCAAATTGTACTAGGCCGCTTCAAATTGCACGTGGCTGCTTGGAATTGTACTTGGCCGCTTATAATTGCACTTGGCCGCATCGAATTGCACGGCCAAGTGCAAGCCGGGAGTAATTTGACGCGGCCAGATGCAATTCAACGCGGCCAAGTGCAATTCGATACGGCCAACAGCAATTCGACATGGCCAACTGCAATTCCATGAGGCCATATGCAATTCGAAGCGGCCATGTGAAAGATAAACGTTCCTGAAGCTGGACTGGAAGTGGTGCAAGAAATTCTTAGTTAAAAATCTCATAAAATCATCTCCATCCACCAAGCAAAAGGAGGGAAATAGTTGAAGGAATTGTGCTGCAAATGAGGGAAGTTGAATGAAGAAGAAGCTGAAATAAGGGAAATTCTTTGGATCATGAGGAATTATGGTGTTCTGCTGCTGCCCTGATCAGATGATCGAGAATTTTTCCATAAGTTTTGTCGCAACCTTGCGTATTCATGTGAGAAGAAGACGCAAGAATCATGAACAAAATTACTAATATTAAAGAAAGAGTGTGGCTCGTGGCCACATTATCCGGAAAGCGTGAAACGGAAGTTTTATATTCTATTTTTTAAGTTAACTTAAGTTAAAAACAAGTTGACATACAAGCATATATTCTATTTTTTCTTCTTATTTGGGGATGTGTGGTTTGACAAACTCTAGAGAAATGGAATAGAAAGCCTAATTCCAAACTTCATGTACATCTTTTGTAGTTGGAAAGCTCTTTAGGAAGTTTTAATCGGTTTGCTTTCGTTGTGGCTCCAATCATTTTTAAATTAGTCTGCTTTCGACTAACTTTTCACAAATGAAACTTTTTTATTTTTATTATTCATTCCCATCGTGGTTTAGAACTTTGAAAATCTCATTCATCAACATAGAATTGGTCTTGATCTAATCGATTTAGAATGAGGGGAATACAAGACTTTTATCCAAATGATGTGTTTTTCGATTCATTGAGAGTAAAATAGTCATGTCATTTGAATTACAAATAAGTTTGGACCAAAACCACTTCGATTAGAAAGTAGATTTAGCAAACTTTTTAACGGTTCTAACCATCAAATTTCGGGAGTGTCCGTGTATGCAAGACGCGAAGTTTAGCTTGTTCATAAATGTTGAGGGCGCACAATACCTAGTACGCGTCCCAGTTCTGGAATTAATCTTACCCAGTGGCACAATTCATCCGAAGAGCCGTGGGAAATGCAATGGAATTGGATGATTGGGAGTTGAGCACCGACGAGCTCGATTCCCTCGAGCGGGACGCTCTCAAACAGATTGCTCAGCGCAATTCTTCTTCTTCTGCTGCTGCTACCAGTACTTCCTCGTCAATTCCTTCTCACAGTCGACAACAACTACAGCAGCAGCAGCAACAACACCACTCTGCTCATTTTAACCCGCAGTGCCAATACTCTTACTCCGTTCCCATTGCCGAGTCTTGTCCTAAAAACAAGGTCAATTCTTTCAAAGTTTCACCATATTCGCTTTTCCCTCTCCAACATATTACGCCGTTATTTCGTTTCGTGTGGTCATAGGTTTATGTGTACGTGTGTGTGTTTATATATGTACAACGATTCTACGCTCGGAGAGGTGTCTTCAGTTTACATTTGGATGATTATTTTTATTTTATTTTAATTTGGGTTGCTGGCTCGTTTATTTACTCCTAGTGTGTAAAGCAGGTAGATGCTTCACCTTCCGCATCTAGAATATTAACTGCATCAACAGAACCAAAAGCTACCAGTGAGTTACTTCTGATTGTTTACGCTGCCGTCCATTGTTTGTTCTTCTCATGGAGTTCTTCTTCCTCTTCTTACTTAACGCTGTCATTTTTTTCTTCTCAACCAGTGCTCTCTGTTAAGTTTTTTCTACATACTACTGGAAATATCGCTGCAAAGTTTCTATATGACCAGGTAATTGTTGATTTGCCCACGAAATGATTTATGAGGATTCTTTTATCATCCCGTCAACACTTTACTTAATCTTCCACCAGGTACTTGTAGGAGCCTTCCGCAAGATTTCCAAAGCTAGCTGGAATGCAAAGGAGAGGTCTGCTCTGTCTGTGTGTGCGCGCATGGAAGGGATCAACGTGTTGTTTGCTTTCTTATTGATTTTGCTTTGTTCTCAGAGTGCAGCCTTAAGTTGTTGATTTTCTCTCAATTTGCAGGTTGTGGATGCTCCCCATTTCATCTTTGTCATCAGCAGAAAAAGTATTAACTGAACTATCTGGTTTTAAAGTTGAGGTAATTGATTTCTTTTTTCCCCACAAGTTGTCCAAGCTATATAGTTATCTGGAAATGTGATTAGGCTGTGTTTGGACTTGCCGTTGCTTAATAATTTGACAAATCATGTTTTTTTTGTGGTTATTTAGAATTTGCACGACTGTTTCATCCTTCACCTTCCAATTCCTGATCTTCCAGGTAGAAAGTTTAGATCCCTTGGTGCGGCATGCTATTGTTGCTGCCTCTGCTGTTCCAGATCTTCGGGGTAAATCACAGCTTTCAAATGCGCATGGATGCGACTAGCTTATATTATAGGTTATGTGATTGTTGTGCTGACCAACCAGCTTGCGGTTGTCTATTTGGATACATTATATGATTGGGATGCACAGACTCTGAGAACAATAACTAAACTTTTGGAACCATGTAGAAAAAGTTATGCACATGGAAGGGTACTAGGAAGGACTTACCACAGCTTAGTGCTCTCTATCCACGATTCCACATATTAAGGTCTTCATTTCATTTGCTAATCACACATATCTGTATGGTCACCTATGTTGTTGATGATGGATCATGGCCACTCTGTGTTGAGGCCTCAATGATTCAAACTGTGAAAGGGCACCATCAGACTGTGGATCAACCGATATATGCCTTATTTGGTGGGAATCTTATTTGTTGGAAGAGTAAGAAGCCAAGAGTTGTTGCAAGGTCGTTATTAGGCCTATGCACGTACTTCCTCTGAGCTTATGTGGGTGAAACATCTTCTTCGAGATATAGCATTTTTTGAGAAGTCTATGACCTTTTATTGTCGTGCTGCGATTCACCTTGCTTCAAGTTCAATGTTCCTTGAATGCACTGAGAATATTGTAGAGGATTGTCTTGTGGTTTGAGATAGGTGGAGAGTGGTGTGGCGGTTACTCCTTGTTGTGTTTATTGGAACACAACTTGCTCGATTCTCTTTCCCTATACCTCTATGTAAACATCATAAGTTTTTTGATCTTAAAAAAAAAAAAAGAACATAAGTTTTTTATGTAACATTTGGTATTGTTGTGTTGGTTAGGTTAATTCCTTAAGATCACACCAACCAAAAACCATGGATCAAGAGGATAGCCTTGAGAATCCACAACTAAAACCTCTTGTTTACAATAGGCACAAAACAATTACAAAAGCCTAAAAACACTAATACATCCAACAAAGAAAATGAAACTAGCGACACCACAAAACTAGCAAGATTTGTAAATATAGGCATTACATTCCCATGCACCAACTATCCTTCAATTCTCAATAGAATTGGGGATCTTTCTCCAAGAAGTCAAACGCGACCTCCCTTCCTGAACAATTTTGCAATACAATGCCTCCTTGCTCTGATTAATGGTTACACAAGTTCCTTGCTCCCCAGATATGGATATAGCAGCAGACATTATGGTATAAAAAAACTCTATTCTGCAATGATTTCCCTTTTATTTGGTGACATTTGGTATTGTTTGAGATGTATTGAAGCATCCAACTCGTAAACAATTGGCAATGAGTGAAGAGCCCAAGCTCATATTAGGTTTAGAGATCTTAATTACTCGATGTCGAACAAGCTTTAACACTTCCCTGCATGTGCAGCCCTCAGTTTCATGTGGAGAGATGAAGGAAATTATTCGGCACATAGGGATCACAATGAAACGAGGTGCAATTTTGTCACAAAAAAGGGAGGGAATCAATCATAGTGTTGCCCAGAGTAAATTTAGTGTAAAACAAATTGACACTGAGGGAAAGGCTTC
This sequence comes from Rhododendron kiyosumense, assembly GCA_019656275.1. Taxonomy (NCBI): domain Eukaryota; kingdom Viridiplantae; phylum Streptophyta; class Magnoliopsida; order Ericales; family Ericaceae; genus Rhododendron; species Rhododendron kiyosumense. The sequence continues at coordinate 18,562 of BPLS01000447.1, forward strand.
CTAACCTCATTTACTAGGTTTTGAGGTGATAATTACCCATAGGGACAAGCTTCCACGTATACTCTCTAGCTCGAGGGGGAGTGCCGTGGTTTACTTGAGCAATTTTGCTTATGGTTATTATGGTCTTTATATGCAATCTCGTTCATTGTACATATTAACTACATGTATTGTGGTTGATTAACACCACCCTATCTTATTTGGGTTCATCACCTATATGTTGATACGATTTATATTTTCAAAAATATTTCCAGATCGATATGACATGATTCCGGGAAATGTTGAATCAAAACTTTTGCCATTTCAGCGTGATGGTGTTAGGTGAGAATTGGCTTTTCACATAGTATAGGGTCTTTCTATATTAGATGATTGTTTGGTGAAATCTATATTTTTTCTCTAGAAGGACATCATTTGTTTTATTTTTGCAGGTTTGCAGCTATTAAGATACTGATACCCTTTTGTTTTTTCAGGTTTGTGTTGCAGCATGGAGGGCGTGTCCTCCTTGCAGATGAAATGGGGTTGGGAAAGACTCTTCAGGCAATGGACCCTACTTACTCTTATGCCATTTCTGAAATAATTGCTCATTCTTTTTTTGAGGGCACTATTGCTTGTGTTATAATTCCTTGTGTTAGCTTTGTAGAAACTTTATATCCAAGCCAAAAGCTTAAGCATTTAGGTGGAGAGACTCCGTCATGATATTAATTGATCACCAATTCTACAGCCGAGCAATGTGGGATTGTATTCCTTAACATCCTATTCACGTGTAGCCGCATTTAAGGTCTGTTAGGAGTAGCCTTTCTTGGGGGGTGAAGTGTAATTTTTTTGAAAATGTGGGGAATGGACCCACTCTATACTAAGTAGAAACTTGATATCCAACCCGAAAACCTAAGCTATTAGTTGGAGGGTCCCAACATCATACCAAGAATACCCAAGCAATGTAGGATTCTATCCGTAACAAGCTTCATTTGAGATGATGGTGATAAAAGTTGTAGGCATTTTCCAATGGCAAGCGGCTTACTTTCGTACTTGCATTTTTTGTCATCATTATTTACTTCAGTATTTCAACTAGATCCCAAGTTAAGGTCTTTTGAACTTGAGGGGCCATACCACAAAAATGGTTCAGCAATCTTAGACTTGGTTGACCAAGACTAGCCTAGATGTCTTCGAAGATCTAAACCTTGAACCTAGGTGATTTTACCTTAGGTATTTTGTATTCTTGATACTTGATCATCCTTACCGATGAAACTTTTCTCTCGAGTTCATCCTTAGCCTTGCCTTGATGTCCTTTAATGTTTGATGCTACTCTGAAGGTTTCAAGTCCATGGAGCATGTTTGAGCTTCCCCGTCCCGAATTCCTGAATGGATTTGGATTGATTTACACCTTACATACAATGCAAGTCATTGACTTATTGTCAATCGTACAGTTGTAATCCTAACATGGGGTGCTGATGAGAGAGAGATGGAGATGCTTGAATTGTTCGCCTACTATAGTCATGTTTGCATACCTAGTGCCCTAGTTTGTTTTAGTTACACCAATAAATAAAGAGTTTTAAATTGTTCCGCCATCCGCTTTGTTACGGGAGATGACGTGATATTGCACTAATGCATCATCAATCATGAGATCTAGATTGCATCTATTGGGGTTTGTGAGTTGAAGATTTGATTGTCATCTTCTAGTAGCTAGGATCACATCTTTGGCTCTAATTTTTGTTGAATAGCTGGATATACATTGTTGGGCCCATTTCCTAACAACTTAAGTTTTTGGGACAATTGGTAACTTAACATGGTAATTGGTCAAGTTGCGAGAGGTCTTGGGGTCAAGTTTCTCTATTTGCATGTAGTTCCCATTGGCATTATGTTTCTCCCTTTTGCATTTTGTCGCAGAGGAGGGTGTTGAATAGATTGATATACATTGTTGGGCCCATTTTTCAACAGTTTATACTTTTGGGACAGTTGATAACTTGACAATTTTATGCTTTGGACTTCAGATTTTATTAGCTTCGGATTTGTTTTTGTCTTCACTCATTCAAGGTTTCAATAAACTTTTTACTTATTAGAGAAGATGGTATTTATTTTGTCCTTAGCATTTGGATGTCTTATGATGATATGTATCGCTTTTATGACCAAAAAAGATTGAGAAAGAAGAACTTCGAGTAAGTGTTATTAAGAAATGCATCACAAGAGCTACAAAACCTACAAGTCTATGATTATTATAGCAGCCTGACGCATTCTCTTGGGGGCACATAAATTATATTCAAATAACATTATTATAGATACCCTCTTTGGAAATATTGCTCTTTAGACTTTTGGGTAGTTATGATAGGAATCTATTTTGAAAGCAAAGGTAAGTAAATATACTGACCGAGATTTAAGCAGCCAACTTTTGACGGCCCTTTTTGCCCCTTAGTTGCAGGAATCTTCAACTATGCTCACATTTCTTCGACGGGAACACGTTTCCGCGTTTCGGAGGAGGAAACTCCAAGAAACTCGTTCCAATGACGACGGGAACTCATTCCTAACCAATATGGAAACTTACACCCAAAAAACGGTTGAGATTCGAGCTGCAATTGGTACCTCTAAAGTTGTTTTGTTCTTGTTCGTGTGCACATCTGATCTTAACCTTTTAGAGTCATAATAATGCTTGTAACTTTTACGCCTACTTAATATGCACAACAGCTCTAATCTGTAATCATGTGCTACATTAAAAATATTGTAATTTAACTAGAAGCTCATAATTTTAATAATATTTTATGTGGTAGAATAATGAACAAGTGGTCTTTGACAGAGCTCAATGGAGAAAAATTATTCTTGTAGCCGACCTCAATTGATTGGGACTTACGGCTCGGTTTGGTTGGTTGGTTGGTATGTGGTAGAATAATATTTTCATTTTGACATTTAATTATATAAAAATCCATAAAAAAATGTCTATAATTTTAATAATTTTCCTAACCGCTCCCAATGGCGCTCCCACACTTCTATGATCATCCCCTCCCCCGTCCCCTCTCCCGTCCCCACTCCCGTTTTGTGCAACTATGTTTTGCCCCCTGTTTTTTGAGGTAAAGTTGTTTGGAGTTTATGTCTGGTGATTTTAGTTCAGGCATTTTGTCTTTTGAGTTGAAGTTCTCTTGAATTTAGCTCTAATACACAGCCGTGCTTCTTCCTAAGAAGTAATTTTTAACTTTTATGGTGCTAGCTTTTAATTCATTTGCCCATTAGTGTTGCATGTGATGAGAGCCTAGATTTTCTTATACACTGATGTTGGGTCTGTACTCTTAACTCCATGACCTTACTCCATAATGCATTTTTTCCTCTTGCAAAATTTGTGCTTGGGATGCAACAGAATATGGCGAAGATGGTACTTGAAAATTGAAATGTGATACATGCGTGTGCTAAAATTGTCTGGGTTTTGTGGCTGACTCATGTAGGGATCTTTTCAATGAATGCGAAACGTTTTTTACGCTCTCTTGTTCTTGCTTTCTTTCTTTCTGTGTCTCCAGGCTATCGCTGTGACCACTTGCATTCGTGATGCCTGGCCGGTTCTTGTTCTTACCCCATCCTCATTGAGGCTGCATTGGGCTTCTGTATGTTGCCTTCCTATCATATGCTCCTGTTGAAGTTTGAATGTGAAAAACTGCACTCTAATTTGATATACTTTTTGTGACTTTCACTACAGATGATTCAACAGTGGCTGAATATCCCTTCCTCAGATATACTAGTATGTATGCTGTAGCTCTGTTCAAAGTTATGTTACCTTTTCGTTCACACATGAAATATTGAGCATTGCTTTCCTTTTTTATTTGACTTGAGACACTGCGGACTATCATTCATGGTTGGGACATATAGGTGCAGAATGAAGACTTCCATTTTTGAGGGTGTCTTAAATGAGTACTCAAGTTCTAGGCAGATTGTTGTTTGATCTTTTTTTGTGTGGATAAGTTATGCATGAAGTTTATGTTATCTAGTTTGGGCAGACTTTTGGGGGATCAGTTATGGATGAAGTTTATGTTCTCTAGTTTGGACAGAACTTAAGCACTCGGGAAGTCTTTCTATGGAGTCTAAAAGTTCTATATGACCCTTGGACTGCATATCCTTTGAACTAGGAAGAATTAAATTTTTTTCTTTAGGTGCAATTTACCAGTTGTGCACAGAGGTATCATAACTATATCAGTTCTATGATTCTGGTGATAGTCGCTCTTTTGTGGAATTAAATTATCTTGAGTAGAGTTTAAATTATCTTGGGTAACTACAACGGTACAACCCCTTTGCTGTTTTCATGTGCATCTCCGGCATCTTTCTTCTGCTCTGAATTGCATCATTGAGCATAGCAGCCCTGTTGTGGTGCATCATTTGCTGTCAGAGCCTTTGATTTTATCTGCTGAGTTTTCATGCTTTTGCATTAAAAATCACAATGCAGTCAATAAATGAAAGATCAAGGAGAGAACCGATGAACAGTTTGGTTTTTCCATGAGTACCCTACGGCCTACAAAGAAATGAAAATATCTGTTCTGTTGAGATCAGATTGAATGATGTGTTCCCAGACGTTGATTTGTCTTATCCTGATTGATCACAAGGTGAGAAGTGAGGATCTCGTACCCGTGCTTGATGAATTTAGTGAATTAAAAGGCTTAAAGATGGAGCTAGAGTTATCAATCATGAATGCTTGGTAGCTTTACAAATTTAGAAATTGAAATGCTTGATAACTTTGAGTGAAATTCAATGAAATCATCCCTAGAATATGGCAATCTGTGTCAAGTTGTGCTGGAGTGCAAGACAAGAGGCTATTTGTCCAATACCTTTTACTAGCTATTATTGCTCAAGTTTCCAGTGTCCTAAAACAAAAAGAGTTATCAATTGACTGTTAGAAGACCAACATTCATGAAATGATTACCCTAACACAGCAAAACTTGAGGACGAGTTTTCTACAATCTGGGGAGAATATGATGTGGAATCCTACTGGGGGGGGGGCTGATTTCTTGTTGACAGTCTTGACTCGTTTGAACCGAGGGATATGGCGTCGGTCTTTGTGTACCTGCAGGACCGGAGGGGGTTGTTCCTCCGGGAAGAAGCTCCGACGATCTAGTCAGAAAGAGGAGCTTAGAGAAAAAAAGGTTTGGTAAGAAATTTACTTGGAAGGAAGAAGATTAGTGTTTTGAAATCTGAACCTCTATCTTGGAGGAGATCCTTGTCTATTTATAGGCAAGGATGGAGAGAGTGTGGAACAGGCTGTGCCTGCCACCCACATGTTAGGTTTCGCTCGGATGACGTCACGAGTCAGAGGCATTAATTGACTGCCGCCTGTTGGGGATTGGGGAGCCGCCCAGTCAGAGCTAGAGGGGTCACATCAATCAGAGATGTCACGTTGCTTATCAAAGAAGCTCTCGCACGTATCCTTGGAAGCTTCTAGAAGGTTCTGGAGGAGCAGTTTCCGAGCGAAGCCATCATGACCGAAGAAACGACCAACATTAGATGGAGCAGTTTATCGAGCGAGTAAAGTTATCCGAACGAAACAAGTATAACATCCTTCAGCTATTACATCGTAGCTCGGCTAGGTTCTTAGAATCTTTTTATTCTTCGGATAACACGTACAAATGACGTATCTAGGTTCCTCTGGGAACAGACGAACTGAGACAACTAATCGCTCAAGAATAATACAGCGCGTCCCTTGTGACCCATCTGAACCTTTTGGACCTTCGGATATTTCGCTCCACTACAATAGCCCCTCAACTCCCGTTTCCACAGTTGCTCAGCTTCGGAATGGAAGGAGGAGTTGAAAATCAGTAGTGGCCGAAGAACAAACGATAGCCGAAGCAGGATCATTGGCAGATCCTTCCGAACGAAAGCCTCATGCCAAATGTCAAAAAGATGTCGAATCGTCAGGCATGTAACCTCTATTTAATGTCTCTGTAACCGCCGGTTTCAAATGACGCCACGTGTCCACCTGCTATTGAATGTCGATACGGCGCACCCCATCAGTCTCCACGTGTCGAACATCGACGGTCACATCAATCTCCCACCCAAATCCTGCGGCTGGGGGCTTGGCACCGCTTCGAATTCTGCCCTAGGTATAAGAGACGAAGGGTGGAGAGAGAAAATCACTTTTTCTCTCTCTCAGACATTTCAACAGTACGACGCCATCCCCACTCTCCAAACTCAAGCCATTGAAGATTTTGAGAAGGATCTAACAAGTTTTCACTTCGATTTCAAGGTATATTTCTGAATCTCTGCACTTTTCTTTGTATTTCTGTTGTTGTTACATGTTTTTGGGCATTTTACTTTCATTCCGACTAGTTTTACCACCTGTGCACTGTAGAAGAGGTTGAAGGTGTTCATATGTTCTTCCGAACATAGGTGCGCCTTCAACCTGTGTTCTTCCGAGCACGAATAGGAGTACTTCGTTCAATTCCTCGAAGAAAATCTAGACGAACGTTCTAAGTGCTTGGTTTTGCTCTCCCCCACGCTTGGGTCCTTTACTTGAACTTCCCTTTTGACAAATAGTCTCTCGGAAGAATCAATTCGCTTGGAAGAACATATCACCGAACATAGGCACGTTAGGACTCTTGACCACGCAACTCGCTGACGGTCTAATCCCTTGCACTCTTGTTTTTAGGTATGGAGCCTTCTCCTTCTGTTTCATCCGGAGAGTCGTACCGCTCGGTCGACAGCACATCATTAGGCGCTGGAGGTGCAAACCTTGCGATTGCCGATGCCATTTCCAACCTAGCTCGGAGCTATCGCATTCGAGACGATGATGCGGGCTCCGAGGATTCTGCTGGACTTGACCTCCCAGCACGTGTCACCCCTCTCTGAACAATGGCCCCAGATAGTGAAATTGTCAACTTGGAGGCTGATCCTTCGGACAAGGATTTGGACGACCCAACGGAAGAAGGGGAGGAGGAAACCGAAGAAGAAGAATCTGAGAAAAACGTGGTAAAAGAAGAAGCTCCCATTGCTTCTTCGAGCCGAACGGACGTTGAAGTGGCAGGTTCTTCGTCTCAAAAACCGAGGAAGAAGAGGAAGATAATTCCCCTTGACCCAGACGTGATCCTTGCCCGAACGGGGAAGGACCCCTGCCCTTATTGGAATTCCTTCGGCAGCGAAGAGGGAATGAGGACCTTCCATCAAACTTACAACATCCCGAATGATGTTGTAATCACACCCGTCACTGGGGACCGTATAAAGTTCAGCAATGAACACATCACCGTCCCTCTTATGGCGATAACCAAAGGAGGACTTCGGTTTTCCATGCATAGGATCCTGAGAGAGGTCCTCTATATATTCACACTTACCCCATGCCAACTGAGCGTCAATTCTTTCGGTATCATTCACTCGGTAATAAAGCTTGCCGAGCTAAAGATGTTCCCACTCGAGGCCCATCATTTGTTCGAAAATTACACCATGTCACGGAACGTCAGGTATTCCCGATACTACCTGTGTTCCCGAAGGAATATGGCAAAGATTATTCCCGAAGGTATGTATGATTCGAAAAAATGGGCCTCTGACTATGTTGAGGTTTCAGGGCAATTATCAGTATCCCCAACTGGAGTATGGACACTTTGAAGTGGCCACACGCAGGGGCAACCCTCGTAAGCATTTCTACTCTTCGGATTACTTCTTTCGTCTTAACCATTTATATGTTATTCATTGTATTGATGTTTCGTTTTCTTTGTTCGGCAGTTACGACAAAAATCAACAGGGACTTGCTAAAGGCGGCAAGGGGGTGTAAGCTTGCCGCCACCCTCCTCACGATCCCCTGGGAAGAAAGGGACGCCCCGACCATCCTCGGATACAAAGCAGCGTACGGAGGAAGAATCCGAAAAAAGGGGGCTGACAAAGAGGAGGCAATCCCCGAAGATCTTCCTGAAGAACTTCGTCTGAGCGAAGACAGGCCATTCCGAGGGCTCATTCGCCAACCTACCGAAGGCACCTCAATTGAGGAAGACGAAAACATGCCTCCACGCAGCATGAAAGACGTTCTTCAAAAGAAGTTGGAGGAAAAAGAAAAGGCAAAGCCTTGCAGAAGAAAGCCGGAGCTCCAGCAGCTTCAGGCTCGGTGCCAAGCAAGAAGGTTCCTCCCCAACCATCTCAGAAGCGCCCACCTCCTGCTCCCTCGTCGCCGAAAGAAGCCCCAACAAGCAAGAAACTGAAGGCGACGGTGCAAACCGAGGCTGGAGGTGTGGCGTCGACCTTGGCAGAGAAAGGGAAAGGGACGAGCGAAGAAAACATCCCCTGGATGACGAACTTCGTCACTCCTGATAAAAAGCAGATCCTCCGCTCGGATAGCCTCCAAGAGGACCCTTCTCTGGCTCTTACCCTACTTTCTGGGCTAGGGCTTCCGAGAGACATCCATGCCTCTCCTTCCCTCAAAGCAGCTCTTACCGAGTATTACTACCATGCTGCGATAGTAAGTTTTTCACTTTGGAGTAAATGTCCTTCACTTGCTTGTTACTTACTTCCCTTCGGATAACTTACACTTGTTCTTTGCAGGCAACTCAATCCATTATGAGCGTGAACCTTCATCTCACTGAGCATGAGAAGAAGAAGAAATCGCTGCTGCAAACCCTCCAAGTCAACAAAGACGCAGCCGATGAATACAAGAGGAGCTGGGAGGAGTCCGAAGCCGCTCGCCAGGCTTTGGAAACACAAGTAGCCAACCTCCATGACTTGGTCAAGGGCATGCAGGAATCGGTGGAAAAAACCAGAGCCGAGAGGAAGGATGAGGGGCTCGCCGAGGGAAAAGCTCAGGGACGAGAGGAGATGAAGAAAGAGATGGAGGGGGAGCTGCAGAAGGATATGACTGGGGATACTTCGAGGCCGAAGAAGCTGTTGCTGAGGATCTAGCCGAGGCCCAGGCTGAAATCATTGAAGAACAGCATAAGGTAAGCTTTATGCTGGGCTACAATAGAGGCTTGGACGATGCTGGGGTGGAAATGGACGATGAGCGAAGAACACTTGTTGAGGTTCCTCCTCGCGGTTCAGCCGAAGCGCAGCAGCTCGAGGCTAAGCATCTTGACCCCACCACAGAGCTCACCAATGAATCTACCGAAGCTGTCACCACTCCAGCTCCTCCTTCGGATGATCCTACCCTGTCTCTTTTCACTGCCCCTTAAGAAGTTTTGGGCGTTTCTTTTGTGTTTGTTCTCTGTTTTTGTTTTTTTTTGTTAGTTGAACAATATGTTTTGCCAGTTCCTGGCGTGTAATACAATGGATTTGAGAATGGCACCATCTGAAATTGGAGCAAAAGTTGGATTTGTTATTCTGAAATTGTACAAGTATTGTTGTTCGTTTGCTGATGCTTTGTGAATCGATTGTGTCGTTCGGTTAAGGTTTTGAATCCTCAAACTGCATATCTGAATACTGGATGTCCATGTTCCCTTTAGTACCACCTAGCTGCGAGGATTGCTGAGGGATAGAAGCGGTAATCCAAGGAGACAGTAAAGAGGGAACAAAAGACTGAGGGCAACGAGAAAGGTGCACGAACGAATAGAGTGCCGAGGGCTTCGAGGATTTCGCCCGAACAAATAGAGTTCCGAGGGCTTCGAGGATTTCGCCCGAATGAATGGAATTCCGAGCCCAACGGCCTATCAACATGGGCGAGGTGGAATACCCAAAAGACTTAATAAAAGCAAACAAAAGAGTAGAAAAAGAAAAGTGGATTCTATTAACATGGCCTGAAGGCTTACAGAGAAGTATGATGAATAAATAAAAACGAAACAAAACAAAACAACATGAAACAACAGCTAGCTGTGGAATTTCCGAAGCTTCTTAGCGTTCCAAGGGTTGGGTATTGGAGTGCCATCCATTTTAGCAAGCTTGTAAATACCATGGCCTATCTTCGCAATCACGCGGTAAGGAACTTCATACGGATCCTTGAGCTTCGTCAACTTGCTTGCTTCAACGACCATCCGAAGGACTAGGTCTCCAACATTAAATGGTCGAGCATGAACGTTCTTATTATAGCCCCTGGCCACTTCTTGTTGGTACGCAGCGTGCCGAAGGTTGGCATTGTCACGTAGTTCTTCGGCGAAATCCAGCTCAGAACCCACGAGGGCAGTATTATCCACAGGATTGAAATTCTCTGTATGAGCTGTTGGAATCAACGTGGAGAGAGGTAGAACGGCCTCCAGCCGTAAGCCATTGAGAACGGGGTACGTCCCGTTGAACACCGAGGCGTAGTGCGATAGGCCCACAAGACATGAGGGAGCTCTTCAACCCACAGACCGAGTTTCCGATCCAAACGACGCTTAAGCCCCCGTGTAATTGTCTTGTTGGATACTTCGACCTGGCCATTGCCCTGAGGATACGCTACCGAGGAATTATGGATGGTGATCTTTCGTCGCTTGTAGAAAGCTTTAAAAGCAGCTGCCACAAATTGGGAGTCGTTGTCCGACAGAATTGCGTAAGGAACGCCGAACCTCGAGATGATATGCTTCCAAATGAACCGTTCCACGCACCAGCAGTTGTTTTCACCATCGGTTTTGCTTCGACCCACGTAGTGAACAAATCTGTGGTGGTAAGCAGATATTCAAAACCTCCTGGTGCCTTGGGCAGTTTGCCTACTATGCCGAAAGCCCAAACAGCGAAAGGCTAAGGACTTAAGATCATCTTGAGTGGGAAGGCTGGTTGATGGATAAGTGAGGCTTGCTTTTGGCACCGAACACAGCGTTTCACATATTCCTCGGATTGCTTCACCATCTTCGGCCACCAGTACCCCTGGGTTAAAGCTTGTTGTGCCATGCTCCGCCCACCCGAATGAGCTCCACAACTTCCCGAGTGTAGCTCATCCAAGACGCCTTCCACTTGAGTTTCGTACACCACTTTCAAGTCCGGGCCAGTGAAGGTTCTTCGGTAGAGCTCGCCGTGTGGATCCAAGAAGTAGTTGGTAGCACGACAGCGAGTCTTGTGGGCTTCCTTTTTATTCGAAGGAAGAAGTTGAGTTTGCAAGAACGCGACTATTGGGTCCATCTAGCTGGGGCCGTGCGTAATGGAAGCAACTGGCGCACCCAATGGTTCAAAGCTTGGCGTTTCCACCTCGTCAAACACAATAGTTTGACCGCCTGAACTTCGGTAAACCGAAGCTAGACCTGCCAAGGCGTCTGCATGTGCGTTATGCTCCCGAGCGATCCACTCGATCTCCACGCGCCCGAATTGCTTGAAAAGAGCCAAAACGTGACTGACATAGGCATTCATACGTTCATCCCGGGCCTGATAATCGTTATTTAGATGGCCCACAATCAACCTGGAGTCACAGAACACATGGACCGAATCTGCGCCAAGTCGATGGGTGAGCTGTAGTCCCGCGATCAAGGCTTCATATTCAGCTTCGTTGTTCGTTGCTCGGTAACCGATTGATACGACACTCTCGTGTACGGTTCCCTCTGGAGACGCAAGAACTATACCAGCCCCAGCCCCATTGACGTTCGAAGCTCCATCAACAGTCATTCGCCAAGCATCTCCCGAGAATAACTTCCATTCGTGAACAGGCTGTTTCGTACCTAGCGTGAATCTCAAGCGGTGAGTGTCAGCCGGTTGCTAAATCCACTCCATCTGTGCTTCGGTTTCAACAATCCGAGCTTCTGTCTCAGCAAGAGCTAGGGCGTTGGCTTCGTCTTTTAAGCCAGGAGTAAGCTCGGCGAAGAAGTCAGCCAATGCTTGTCCCTTAATAGCCGTTCGTGGTTCGAATTGAATGTCGTAGTTGGCCAGGTCTTGAGAGAACTTGAGAATCCGGCTTGACGAATCCGTCTTCCGAAGCACAGCTTTGAGAGGAAACTCAGTAAGGACCACGATCCTATGGCATTGGAAGGAAGGCAAAAGGCTTGTTTTAGCTGAAACAAGGGCCGGTGCCAACTTTTCCATAGGCAGGTACCTAGTCTGAGAATCCGTCATCGTTTTGCTGGAGTAGAAGATTGGTTGATGCTCCATTCCTTCTTTCCGAACAAGCACGGAGCTGGTTGCATGATCCGAGACAGCGAGGTAAAGATAAAGATCTTCATCAGGTTGTGGTTTGACAAGGAGCGGAGCGCGAGACAGGTAGTCTTTCAGCGATTGCAGGGCTTGCTCACACTCTTCGGTCCATACGAACCTTCGGCGGCTAGTCTTGATAGCCTGAAAGAAGGGTCGACAGAGATCCCCCGAACGTCGTATAAAACGATTCAGTGCAGCTACCGTTCCCGTGAGACGCTGTACTTCCCTGATAGTTGTGGGAGCTCGGAGGTTTCGCACAGCAGTAAGCTGCTCCGGATCGGCCTCTATTCCTCGGCGACTGACCATTTAGCCGAGGAATTTTCCAGAACTGACTCCGAACGCACACTTCTCCGCATTCAGTCGCAACTTGCGGCTTTGTTCGGTTGTGGGTTTAGAAAATTTTTGGGTTTGATTTTTGGGTAATGAGTGAAAAGTGAAAATAGGGTAATAATTGAGGATATAGGTAATGAGTGGAGAGAGATAGAGAGAAAAATAAGATTAATGATTGGATATAGGGGTAATGAGTGGAGAGAGAAATAAAAATAATAATTAAAATTATAGGTAATGAGTGGATTTGGGTTTGGAAAATTTTTTCCAAACCCCAAACCGAACAAGGGCTGCGTTTTTCAGGACCGCAAAGACCTCCCCCAGATCCCGAAGGTGATCCCGAGTGAACTTGCTTTTACACACCAGATCGTCGATATAAGCTTCCAATATCCGCCCTAGCATCCCTGGAAACATTGAAGTTATCATTCGTTGAAAGGTAGCCCCAGCGTTCTTCAATCTGAACGGAACTACGTTATAGCAGTAAACGCCTCGGGGAGAGATGAAGGCCGTCTTTTCTTGGTCATCCTTGGCTAAGGCGATTTGATGGTACCCACGATACGCATCCATGAAACTCAACCGCTCGCACCCCGCAGTTGCATCCACCATTTGTTCTATCCGAGGAAGTGGGAATCGATCCATCGGACAAGCATCATTGAGGTTTGTGTAATCTACACAAACCCTCAACTTCCCATTCTTCTTTGGTATGACAACGGGGTTAACCAGCCAAGTAGGGTAGAGTATTTCTCTAATCGCCCCAACCTTCAGGAGTTGGTCAACCTCTGCAACAACCGCCTCGATGTGTGTAGCCGACGAACGTCAGAGCTTCTGCACCACAGGCTTTCGATTTGGATCGACATTCAACGCATGCGTTGCAAACGAAGGATCAACACCCGGCATTTCCTGTAGAGTCCAAGCAAATACCTCGATATGCCTCATGAGGAAGTCATACATTTCCCAACGTTCTTCCTCGGTCAAGGAGCTTCCGATAAGAAAGTACCGTGTGCCCTCTTCGTTAATTGGCATACAAACGAGCTCTTCGGATGACCTTTGTTCGGCGGGCAGCCCCACATCCTCTATTATGATAGAATCTGCGACCTCCACACACTGCACTTCGAGGCAACTTTGCTTATTCGTCACGATACTAATGTAGCACCTCTTTGATTGAATCTGGTCCCCTCGGAGGGTCTCCTGCCGTCTGCATTCCGTGTAGCCAGGTTCGGCCGAGGATGACGTTGTATGGGCTTGGTGAGCTAACTACCACAAATTCCACGTCAACCACTCGTGAACCAGCCCGAACAAGCAAGTTAATCAGACCGAGGGGCCAAACCGGGGCTCCAGTGAAGCTAACGAGCGGCGTTGTTGCTGCCGAAGCTTACTTGAAGAAAGACCGAGGCTCTTGTAAGTTGAATAAAACATAACGTCCGCCGAGCTCCCCTGATCAACCAGCACTCGTTGCACGGTGGATTTGTCAATTATGACGGTAACAACAGGGGCGTCTGTATGAGGTAACTGGACTCCCTCCAAATCCTCGGAGGTGAAAGCGATAGGACCGTTGAAATGTGGATCTTCCCATTTTCGCTTCGCCGACGTACTGACGTTGCAAATTGCCAGAGCAGCAACAGCTTTGTCAATCTCCGATTGCAACTCGTATATGCGCCCCTCCGAAGCGATGCCTTGAATGATGCTAACCGAATTTCCAACGATAAGCGGAGGGGGAGGTAACGGATGTTTCCGAGTGTCAATCCACTGGTTGAGGTGTCCAGCTGCAACAAGTTCCTCTAGATACTTTTTGAATGGTGGACATTGTGTAGTATAATGTCCTCACTCCTTGTGATATGAGCACATTCCTGGACCTCGCCCCACCGTCCCTAAGAACCCAGTGGGCCAAACGAAGAAGGGGAGTTTGCCAATGGTCGTGAGCAACTTGTAAATAGGTTCGGTGAACGTCGTCTGTTCGGCAACATATTCGTCTGGCCGTGGCTCCCGCTTAGGTTGCTGCCCTACTTGTTGCGGCTGAGGCTGCGAAGGTCGATTTCTGTTGTTCGGCTTACTTCCTCCCGACGCTTGCCTAACGTTGGCTACTTGCTTCCTAGCCACGGGGTGCGTTTTGACGAGTTCTGCGACCTTCGGGGGATGGCGCTCGGCCATCGCTTCTTCAGGGACGCAATCTTTCTCGATAATAGTCATGAGCTCCCCCCGTACTCTTTGGTGGATTCCTCGATAGATCACGAAACATGGCTGAAGTTGGGTCTAGGCCGTTCATGAACGATTCGGCAGCGACCCCTTAATCGCAATCCGGGATGAGATTGTATACCTCCCGATATCGCTCGGTATAGAGCCGAAGAGTTTCCCCCGCAGCTCTTCGCATGTTCACCAGCATTGAAAGCGTCTTTGGCTGAATGTTGCTGGGCACAAACCTCTTTGTGAATTCCAACTCTAATTCATTGAAGCACGTGATAGACTTCGGTTTCAGCTGATTATACCAAAGCATGATTGGTTCGCTTAACGAGAGGGGAAAGATCTTGCACATAAGTGCATCAAAAAAATTATGAAGGCTCATCATTTGCTGAAAGTGGCAGACGAACGCGACTGCGTCCTCCTTAGCTTCGTAACGCTTGAGCTTCGGCATAACAAATCAATCCGGGGGCCGCTCTTGTTGGATGGCGTCCACGAAGGGGGAAGCTTTTGCCTTCCCGAGCTTCGAATTATCTTCCGGAACAGGGATCGGTTGGACAACCGGAGGTGGCATGGTTTGGCGATGCTCGGGATGGCGCCGCCGATGCTCGGTTTGGTATCCCAGCCGTTCTCTGTTGTCCCTTGCTAGCTCCCGGGCTCCCCTCGAACCTTCAGGCAGAGGCTGCCGAAGCCCCGCCTGACCAACCACCGGTTGATACACAGTCGGAAGACCCGTAAACTGGTCGTAGAGAGTGATAGTGTTGTCCTGTTCCGAACGTCTGTCTGGGCTCTCTCTCCGGTGATGTCCACGAGATCCTTCCGAACGTCGATCATGACGATGACGCTCGGATCCCTGTCGAGATGGTGCTGATCGTTCGGGAAATTCGCCTGCATAGCTCCGCCGAGGTGGATCGTTAAAATCCACGGGCTGCTTCCCATCTCGTGCGCCTAGGTTCCGTAATGCGGATGAATGCACTCGGCCCAAAGCTCTTCCTTCATTAGTGCCGGCCGTCGAACTCGTAGCCGAAGATCTCGAACTTTCTGCTCGCCAAGCGAAGGCGTGGGCTCATCTGTTGCTGTGATGCCTCTTCGAGGCGTTCAAAAACAGTTCGTCGCTCGGATACCGCCAGCTTGGTTGTTTGTGCTGTGCGAGTCTTTTTGCTACGCTTATGAGTTCGCCTCAGCTGACTTGGTTCGGCCGTATGGACACGTGTCGGGGTTGCCAGCACGCCTCCATCTCGATCCTCTAACCGCTGCTGGAGCATGGCTATGACAGCTGCTTGACGCTTCTGTTCCGCCAAAGCAATATCCAACTCTATCTGTGGGAGTGAAAGTTGTCTAGCCACCGATGGAACGGTACCCACCGTTTGCTCGGGATTGAGGTTAAGAGACCCATACCCAGATAACCCGAGGGTGAAGTTCTCCGGGCCGGGAGGAGGAAGACGTTGAGCCATAGAGAGAAGGCGTGGGAGAAAAGATGAGAAAGTGGAGTCACGGTGGAGATGGAAATCAGGTCCACGATGCTGGGTAGAGTGTTAGATCCCCAGCGGAGTCGCCAATTGTAGGGGGCTGATTTCTTGTTGACCGTCTTGACTCGTTTGAACCGAGGGATATGGCGTCGGTCTTTGTGTACCTCCAGAACCGGAGGGGGTTGTTCCTCAAGGAAGAAGCTCCGACGATCTAGTCAGAAAGAGGAGCTTAGAGAAAAAAGGTTTGGTGTGAAATTTACTTGGAAGGAAGAAGATTAGTGTTTTGAAATCTGAACCTCTACATTGGAGGAGATCCTTGTCTATTTATAGGCAAGGATGGAGAGAGTGTGGAACAGGCTGTCCCTGCCACCCACGTGTTAGGTTACGCTCGGATGACGACACGAGTTAGAGGCATTAATTGACTGCCGCCTGTTGGGGATTGGGGAGCCGCCCAGTCAAAGCTAGAGGGATCACATCAATCAGAGATGTCACGCTGCTTATCAAAGAAGCTCTCCCACGTATCCTTGGAAGCTTCTAGAAGGTTCTGGAGGAGCGGTTTCCGAGCGAAGCCATCATGACCGAAGAAACGACCAACATCAGATGGAGCAGTTTATCGAGTGAGTAAAGTTATCCAAACGAAACGAGTATAACATCCTTCGGCTATTACATCATAGCTCGGCTAGGTTCTTAGAATCTTTTTCTTCTTCGGATAACACGTACAAATGACGTATCTAGGTTCCTCTGGGAACAGACGAACTGAGACAACTAATCGCTCAAGAATAACATAGCGCGTCCCTTGTGACCCATCTGAACCTTTTGGACCTTCGGATATTTCGCTCCACTACACCTACCATTCTCGATCCATGAGTTCCTCATAGCAATTCCACATCCCAATTTTAACAACCTTGCAAATTTCAATGAACTTATGAATTACAAAATGAGTTTGAGTCAATTGGATTTGGATTGTTTTTTAGAACAAAGAATCCCATTACATTTTAACAGCTAGAGTTAAGAAACCGAGCCATATGTGGGAATTAAAGACCTCCCTATATATTCTCTCTTAGTTTATGTTTTAAGTTTAGTATCAAAGTAAAGAGTGCGGTTTTCATTCCTTTAAGGCTTACCAGCAGTTAATTGACTTGGTTTTTGCTTCTATATTAGAAAATCTAACATTTTGGTTTCCTATTAGAGAGTAAAATGCAACTGTATTGTGTCTTAGAATTGACATTGATGGGTCAACCTTCTTCAGGACTACTAACAGAGATGTGTGCCTCAGTTGCCTACGCGTGCAGGTCTCTCCATCACATTAGAAAGAAGTTACAACACTCATGTTCTATTCACTTGAAAGCCAGAATTGAATTAGACGTCTTATAATCATTTTACTTTGAAGTTATGGAGATTGAAATTATGTTGGTTCAAGTGTTATCTGAACGTATGCATTATGAGGCTTTTTGTCATGTGATACCTTTTCTTTGCAATTTGAATTCCTGGATGGCCTAATAGCTGCTGAACCGGAGAGCTAAAAAAGGAATAAAACATTTCTTTTGCGTGCACAGTTTTTTTCATTTATGCTGCCTCTTACATGGGTTGGTTCAGATTACGAGGATAATCTGCCCAAAATCCACATAAGGCTAACCATGCCTTCTCAAATGCAAACCCAACAAAAGTCTGATGCTATTTATGTGGATAATAAAAGTACTCGGAGAGAGATGCTTTCTAAGATGTGCAGTTATTGGAATATTTATTCTAATGTAGATCTGTTGGCAGGTGGTTTTGTCTCAATGTGGTGGGTCAAACAGGGCTGGATTCACAATAGTACACTCAAATACCAAGGGTTCTATTCATCTCGATGGCATGTTCAATATTTTATCTTACGACGTTGTTCCCAAGTTGCAAAACATTCTAATGGCATCGGAATTTAAGGTGAGCACATGTAGTACTTTGAATATTATAATCTTGCTGGTATCATGTTTCCCAAACACTTCAATTTGTGTTCTGACATGTTGAGTCAGAAACATGTATCCACAACTTGGTTTTTTTGTTTTCATTCCCTTACAGATTCATGTCTAGTTGTCTCGTATTCTTCAATCATGACCATGTTTTAAGTAACCAAGAGGATTGTATCTCTATCCCACCCCTGAAAACAGTGCAATCTGGCACTACTTTCGGAGAACAGCCTGAGTTGGCTGAAGTGTGTTTTCAGCTTTTGATTTCTGTGGAGCCACCACAGAGTGATGGGAGTAGGGAAGGATGAGTCAAGCTCTGAACAGAGATGAGAAATTGCACTCTGATTTTTTCATTTTCTCATTGTTCCGCTATATCCCAATGATGAGCCGGCTGTGTTGTGGATTTCATTTCAATGTGAACTACCTTTGAAACCTTTTGCTTTTTGTTGTGCTGTCTGAAAGTCAATTATATGGGTCTTGGATGGGGACTATCTTGATAGCACTTCTGCTTACTATGCAAGGGGTATATAGCAGTTACTCTCTTTAAGTCGCTTTGTCTACTTCCAACATGTTAACCATGACACACTAACTACGTGCAGCAAAAGGTCTGTGCTTATGGTATCTGAAGTTATTTCTGAAAGGGTTTATTGTCGTACACATGATCAAACCAATTTAGCACAACAAATATACATTTTAGGGAAAAAAGCATAGATATTATCAAACTTTTGAGTCCTCTCGTTCAGAATTCAGATTACCACGAATTTTGGTAGTTTGTTCTGAAGAAGAGAAATGGAAAGAGAGTCTTTGCAACATTTATTGGAGGTTTATGCTTACTGGGCTTCATTTTGCAGATATTCGCAATTCATGAAGAACAAACTTGAACAAATTTTTCCTGATAGCAAAATTTCGTATGAAATGCAATTGTAATTTTCACATTTCCATGTCCTTGACATTTTTATCCCATAGTAGTCTTGGTGTTGTCCATGTCTGCTACTTTGAGCTTTCTTGCAAACTTTTGATATCTAATGAGCGCACGCAAGATATTACAAGTCTCCTTTTCCTTCACATCTCCCGAGAACAGCTTTCCCACCTTAAGGACCTGACAACTGAAGGAGCCTAATAGGGAACACATGTTCTGATATGCATGTTATTGCTTGACCTTTTTCAGTGGATAGTGTTGCCCCAATTTTGACTTTGCTTGGAATCCAGCTGAGTTGATCAATCCCTATAGTACCTCTTTCTTTTATTTGTTTCACTTTGGTCAATATAAATCGCAGATGCTTTGCATGACCATTACAATAGCTTTACATCTTTGAAAATACT
Source organism: Rhododendron kiyosumense (assembly GCA_019656275.1). Lineage (NCBI taxonomy): Eukaryota > Viridiplantae > Streptophyta > Magnoliopsida > Ericales > Ericaceae > Rhododendron > Rhododendron kiyosumense. Next base: position 37,760 of record BPLS01000447.1, read on the forward strand.
CGTACAGTATCTCTACTGTTGCGGACACCTTAAATCTTTATGTCTGGGGCAAATAGAGAGCTAGTAATGTTTTCATCAATAATGATATGTCTATTCAGGTTGTGATTGCAGATGAATCACATTTCTTGAAGAATGGCCAAGCAAAGCGAACAAGTGCTTCGCTTCCAATATTACAGGTCTCTCTCTCTCTCTCTCTCTCTCTCTCTCTCTCTCTCTCTCTCTCTCTC
>BPLS01000447.1:37996-62797 GCA_019656275.1 Rhododendron kiyosumense
ATGGGGATGCACGTATATTTTCCATGACTATCAAACTTACAAGTTGTCGATTGTAGAAAGCTCAATATGTAATATTGCTTAGTGGAACTCCTGCTTTATCGCGACCGATTGAGCTGTTTAAACAGGTAAATTTATGTTAGTTTACCTCATGTAGCATTAACTTCAATAAATCTGCAGATCATATGGTTATGTTTGTGTGTGACCTTTTTTTGCTTGGCAGCTGGAAGCTTTGTACCCCAACGTATATAAGAATGTCCATGAATTCGGTAACCGATATTGCAAAGGTGTAAGTAGTTTCAGTCTATTATCCAGCTATATGATTTTTAATAGATTGGTTTTGATACCTCATAGTGACTGCATTACTTGCCCATAATGATAATTCATTAGGGTATATTTGGAGTGTATCAAGGTGCCAGTAATCATGAGGAGCTTCACAACTTGATGAAAGCAACTCTGATGATCCGCAGACTCAAGAGGGATGTTCTTTCTGAGCTTCCTGTGAAGCGCAGGCAACAGGTACAATATACCCGTTGGTCATTTGGTGAGGAGTATTTACACTCATCATGTCTGCTGCATTATTGCCCATAATGCACACTTAGCATGCATTATGTGTGTTAATACATCGCAGTGGTCCATACTAATCCTTTCAACTGTACGGGTGGTACTTGGTTTCAATAAGTGGCTTGGTGTAGCTACTGTGGCATTGTGAACTTCATGGTATGGTAAAAGCCTGATATGATTGGATTACACTCCTGATGATGTTATTAGAACAATACCTAGGGTTGGTCCGTGTGAACAGTGTGCTGGGAGGTGTTTTTTCTTGGTGACATGCATAAAGTGATGGCTTTTGTACACAAAGTTATGTTGTCATGCTTGGGGGCTGAGCTTTCTCCATTGCATCAAGAAAATCCATTCCAGCTCATCTCTAGGATGAGTTTTTGAAATTAACTTTATGCATTCATTACAAATTTAGAACATCGATTAATATGCCGACTTCCTTGGCAATTTTGACAATTACAGATACCTACCCCGTGGTTTTTGAAATATCACTGCCCGTCCTTGTACTTCTCTTCTTGGTTACAGATTACCCTTGTTAAAGGACTGTTACAATGGTGGATGGAAATCGTTGAGCTCAGCAGGGATTTCAAACTCAGTTCCTGTTTGCCCTTAATTCTATTGTGGAGACTTTTGTGCCCTTCATATCCATGGTAAAAGGCCAAAGCCCTCATTGACCCACCTTATAAAGACAAGCATGCTCTCTAAACACATTGCAGATCGATCTTTAGTTTCTGACTTTCTTCCCCCTTCATTCCACCTTCTAGTGGCTCACCCACAATTATCACCGTGCACCACCAACGTCCTCACTCCTCACCTGAAACCCACTCCCCGACTCCTTACAAACCAGTTCAAAAGCCTTTCTGTGAAACATTATTGTCTCTCCATATCTGAGTTGGATGAGAGAATTGGCTCAAGCATAAGCTCTTATATCATCTGTAAACTAAATGTTTGTGATATCCATCGTTAAAAGACACAGAAAGGAGCCAGGTAATTACAGTCACAAAATTTTTCTTACACTTATCTTCCATTTTTTTTTTGTACTCTGAGAAATATGTTCTCAAAAAGTGGATGTGTGGAAGAACTTGAGTGAACACGAATAGAGTTCACAATAAACCAAACATGGGCTGTTTGAAATGTTGCAGTTATCTTAAACAAGTGCAGCCCCCATCATAAAGGAAGGTACATCACAAACTAAGGAAGCACACACGTTGATCAGCCTCACGTATCCGTGTCTGACATGGACATGTACTGGAGATGTGTTGTACATGCTCAAATGTGTCTCAATTTTTGTTTCATTTTCGTTAGTCATATACACTAGGTACATGTTGGGTACATGCTGGGGACACACTAAAAGATGTTGGGGGCACAATAGAACACTTAGTTAGGACATTTTAGGGACACATTAGAAGCTCAGAATGTAAGTTTTAAAAGTTTGGCACATTCAAAATTGCCATACATGCCTTGTCCTAAATATGTGGCTAGTGACTAGTGATTGTTTTTGTTATGGGTTGACGTTATTAGAGTTATTTCTGTTTTTGTCACGTTGATAGAATTAATGGTTTCGGTACTTATTATAATTTATAATACAGAACCCTAACTGTCCGTTATAACTTCTTGAAAAATGACGTATATGTGATTCCATGTCATGTCATTTCTATGTATTTTGTCTGTATCCATGCTTCCTTGTCATAAACAAGTGTGTCCCGATCTGAAACGATGCGCTACTGCCAATCTAGTATTTTATGGTTTGTTGTGTGTACATAAATGTTACTCTTGTGAGAGAGAGGGGTGTAAAGTTTATAGGGTATATATCACCCTAACACACACATTTATATTACTCTGGAGAGTTACATGTACATTAGATTGGCGATGTGGGACTAACCCACTTATTCTAATAAACACTTCTAACACTCCCCCTCAAGTTGGAGAATAGATATCACAAAATCCCAGCTCGTTACATAAAAATTCTAAACAAGGTTTAAACTGTGATTTTGTAAAAATGTCTACTATCTGAGCTCCTGTGCACACAAAGGCGCAACCAATACACCATTGTCAATCTTCTCTCAAACTATGTGACAGTCTACCTCAATTAATATGTATCGCTGCTTGCTTGTCACAATACATAGGGATAGGTAACTGTACCCAAAATCCCAGCTCCTCAAGAAAGGATCTTAGCCAAACAATCTCACATGTAGTATGAGCCATAACACGGTACTCTGCTTCTGCACTAGATATTGCAACAACAGTTTGCTTCTTACTCTACCAGATAACTATGTTAGCCACCAACAAAAGTACAATAACCAGTTGTTGAACGTTTATTAGAAGGTGGCCCTGCCCAATTTGCATCCGTAAATGCCTCAATACGAAAATGACCATTAGAACGGTAAAACAAACCTCGTCCAAGATGAGCCTTAGGATACTTGATAATGTGAATACAAGCTTTCCAATGTGGAATACGGGGAGCAGACATAAACTGACTCACCTAACTCACAGCAAATGAGATGTAAGATAATTCAACTTACCGACCAAGCGACGATACTGGTCTGGATGAGGAAATACCTCCCCCTAATCAATGCAAAGTTTGACATTAGGATCCATTGGAGTCTGCACAGGTTTAGCTCCCAATAAACCTGTCTCCCCTAGAATATCCAACACATATTTTCTCTAAGACAAACTGATCCCATCCTTGGACCTCGCTACCGCAATACCCAAGAAATATCGTAGGTTACCCTAGTCTTTAGCGTGGAATTGACTATGTAAAAACTGTTTCAACTCATCAATCCCTTTCTGATCATCTCCAGTAATAATAATGTCATCTATATAGATAATGAGCAATACTTTCCCTCGAGCCGACATAAGGGAGAATACAGAGTGGTTTAATTGACTTTGGCGCATGCCAAATCTCATAACGGCATCACTAAATTTGCTAAACCACGCTCTAGGAGATTGCTTAAGTCCATGGAGTGCTTTGCAAAGACGGCATACCTTATGATGCTCCCCCTGAGCAACAAACCCAGGTGGTTGCTCCATGTAGACTTCCTCTTGGAAATTGCCATGGAGAAAGGCATTTTTGACTTCAAGTTGGAACAACAGCCAACCAAGATTGGCGGCAAGAGAAATAAGAATCCACACAGAGCTAAGCTTGGCAACGGGAGAGTTGAATAATCAACACCACAAGTTTGGGTGTAACCTTTGGCAACTGGACGAGCTTTGTGACGCTCAACAGTGTCACCAGGAAGATACTTGATAGTATAGATCCAACGACAGTCGATAGGAATTTGACCAGTACGAAGAGAAACCAACTCCCATGTGCCATTATTATGAAGAGCATACATTTCATCCTCTATAGCTTTCCGCCACTCAGATCGAGATAATGTCTCTTGAACAGTGGTAAGAACAAAAATGGAGACAGTAGTAGTGAAAATACGGAGAGATGGAGTGAGTGATCATAAGAGATAACTCTAGAAAGAGGATGAAAAGTGCTAGAACAATTAGAAAAATCATATTTTACTGGCGGGTGGCGGTTCTCACGAGTCGGATATCGACGAGCAAGCGGATCGGGGGGGAGAGACGGAGGTGCCGGCGAAGATGGTTCAGCAGGCTGAGAGGGTTCTGTAGGTAGAGGGTGGGTTAGTGCCGAAGGCTGGGTTGTAGGTGGAGGCTAGGTTAGTGCTGGTGCGTTAGAACACCGAACATATAGCTGTAAAGGGTTTTGTGGAACAGTGCCTATTGGGACAGCCATAGGTAACACAGACTCAAATGTAATGAGATCACAGGTAGTAACAGGATCCGAGTAATATGGCAAGGACTCATTGAACTTGACATCAGCACAGACAAAGTGACGACGTAAAGTAGGTGTACCGGTAGCTCTCGAGTCAATAACCCAAGGAGAGGAAGGATATGAGGCAACACAAGTAATAGATGGACCGGTCTTAGCGAGCATAACAATGGAGGGTCCTGTCGCAGTCTGAAACAACAATAGGCGCTTGTACTCCTCAGCTGAAATAACCACACTATCGGTAGAAGATTGAGCAAACTGTCCAGTATCCTCAGAGACAGCGGCCTAATGAGCTTGAGGAAAACCATGAAACTCAAAACATGTGTCCACCAAATGATTGGTCCCCCCACAATAAGTACACAACCGAGCGCCACAGCCACGACCGCGGCCTTCCCCTGTCGTGCAGCCACCACGACTATATATTCGACCTCCACGATTACCAATAATAGTATCGGTGCAGTCACCGGAACCGTGACCACTTACCCCAAAATCTCAGCCACGACCACTAAACCCAAAATCACGGCCGTTACCACAGCCGCGGCTGACTAAGAACAAAGAGCTATCAGAAACAGCGGAAATCAGTGCAAAACAGTCAGGGGTGGGTGCAGAAATAGACGATGACTGACGGAGACGATTGAAAACCTCGCTGAGAAGAGGTAAGTCACGAGTCCCCAAAAACCTAATTACCCACTGGACCAAAGGTCGATGATGCACCAGATAGAAACCGAGTAACCCTCGTACGTTCATCCCAGCGACAAATAACCTGAATATCAGTAGTAAGTGGCTCACATATATCCAATTCATAACAAATGCGCCGGAACTTGGCATAATAATCCTCAAAAGAATCATCGCCCTGAGATATAGCATAGAAAGACCGATTAAGGTCATATGTGCGACAGAGATTGTCTACACTGGAATACAATTCTTTTGCCTATGTCCACATCTCTTTAGTTGTATCACAGAACATTACCGCAACCTATTCTGTCATACTATTCCATAACTTTGAACGAATACGAGCATCAACCACTTTCCATGCTCTATATGTGGGTCCATCGGTAGCAGGAGGCTCATCAGTCAAATAGGAGTCCTCAGACTCACCCATGTAATACACTTCAACGGCTTTAGCCCAAAGAATATAATTGTCCCCATTTAATGGTGTGGAGGTAATAGGGCGCCTCTCGCGAGACCGAGAACCACTCGATGAGCTACCAACAATAGTAGAACTAGAGCCCAAAACAGTACCAGAATCTGAATCTGATTTCTTCTCAGACATTTTACCGAACAATGGACAGGCAACAACCAATAAGAACCAACAAAAAAATAACTAATAAATGACCAGTGTGCAACCAACCGAATCAACCAATAGTCATGAACATGTCACTGCTCAAACCAAACACCACTACAATCCAACATATCAGCATGAATCTGGCCAACATAAGTCCACGACGAGAGCAACACCCGCACAGTAGAAGTAAAAATCGACAAACTCAGCGGAACAAGAGACATAACAGAGCAGTAACAGGCCCAAATACAGCACAAAGCGAAGACAGATCTTACCACATCAGATCAATAGCGCACACTGACACCCAATCGAGATGATTGAACCGCTGATGATGATGAAGATAGAACAACGAGGGTCTGCAACCACAAGAACAGAGCAGCAAGAGGGTTTTCGACCACGGCAAAAGGATTTTCGAGCTTCAAACAAGGGTTTCAATCTGCGTTTTAGGGTTTTGGAACTCCGAACTGGATTATCAAGTTACGTTTCTGGATATTCAGATCTCGAAATGGAGTTTCGAGCATGGGTTCAGGGGTTTTGATGGCAGGCGAGGGGTAGGAGGGATGTTTCAAGCATGGGTTTAGGGGTTTTGATGGCTGACGAGAGCTGGGTAATGGTGGGTTAGGGTCGAACAGAGTTAGGGTTTCGGTAATAGTGGTTGAACAGGTTTTGGGTTTTGATAATGGTGGATTAGGGCTTCAGTAATGGTGGATTAAGGTTTCAGTTATGGTGAACAGATGAATGACAGCGATCATGGTGGTAGATAGAGGTGACGCTCTGATAACCATGATATGAGAGAGAGAGAGAGAGAGAGTATATATCACCCTAACACACACATTTATATTACTCTGGAAAGTTACATGTGAGAGAGAGAGAGAGAGAGAGAGAGAGAGAGAGAGAGAGTATATATCACCCTAACACACACACACATATTTATATTACTCTGGAGAGTTACATGTACATTAGATTGGCAATGTGGGACGAACCCACTTATTCTAATAAACACTTCTAACACTCCTCACCCATCTCTCTTGCCCCTCCCCATTTGTCTCTCCTCCGCTCTCTAAAACCAGTCTGATCTCTCAAAGATGAAGACGACAACAGTGTTGAACCTTTTTGATTCACCACACAGCACACTATTGCAATTTCTGATTTATCATATGACAGCCGTAGAGTTTCTAATCCATCTCAAACCAGCTCTATATTCTCTGTGTGTGTGTGTGAGAAAGAGAGAGAGTCAGCAATGGTCGGCAAGGGTCGTGGAGGAGACCAATGATAGTGGATTGCAGTGGCATGGTGGTGGTCAGCAGTATCGTGGGTTGAGAAAAGCTGGGTGTCCTTCACTGGTTGTTAGGTCAATAAAAAGAGATTTGTACACTGGAAAAAAAACAGCAGGCATTGATTGTACAAATGTAAAGGCGTAGTTGATTTCCAGAAAAACTTCCCTGTCAAACTATAGGATAAATTGGTCAAATAACACATTCCATTGAAGGCCTTTGGCCGGTAGTCTGACAGTGGAGGTGCATGAAAGTTTTTAATACATCAGGGGAGATCAATCTAGTTTACCTTATGTTAAATGAGCTACACTTAAGTTTGCTCTTTTTCATTTTTTTTAACCTTTGTTTCATGTTTTCTGTACTTATTTGCAGGTCTTCTTGGATTTGGCAGAGAAGGACATGAGACAAATCAATGCTTTATTTCGCGAGGTGATCTAAATTTGTTTGTGTTTTTACATTCTTGAAGATCCTGAATTTTATTTAAGTTGGCGTAGGAAATAGTAATGTTACCAGAAGTTAAATCTGTAGTAGTTTTGGCAAACTACAGTAAATGGTGTCACACTAAGCCCATGGATGGTTGTTCCGATGATATCTGTACACTGGGATGTTAATATTGTCTGACATATGAACCTGGTCTTCAGGTTGTGGAACAAGTTATGGACTGACCGCATACTGTATTGTGTACTTAAGCGGATTGCGTGATAACAGTTTATTCACTCAGAACCAAGTATTACTTCAGAATCTTTCCCCCTCGACTTTGTGGCATTATTGAGGGGTTTCGTTTTTGTTTTTACTCTCTGTGAGAGGTTGCTGTTTTGGCTGATTTTTTGGCTCTTGTTGTATCATTTTTACTTCTTTTTCTCTTTTGTTTTTATGTTTAAATTATAAACATTCTCACTATCACTGGTCATTGCATTATTTATCTGCAGTTAGAGGTTGTGAAAAGCAAAATTAGGGCCAGCCAATCAAAGGAGGAAGCAGAATCCCTCAAATTTTCGGAGAAACATCTCATTAACAAGGTATGTATTCTGTTATATAACTGTTTGTCTTTCTTTTTCTTACTGAGGTAGGATACTTTTTTCACTTTGCTATTTCATTGTGCTATGTAGCAGTATAATAATATAGATAATTGTATTCTCTTCTGATGCATACGGTGACTAGACTCTAGGTTTACAAGTCAACTATACACGTAGGGAGAAAACTAATACGGTTTCATATGACGAAGTGTAAACTTGAACACGAGAATTGAGACCCAAAAGTTAGGGTTATTTTCTCATTACGTTAAGTTATACAAGAGTAAAGGATTAATTACACATTACACCCTTGTCTACTAATCTATTTACATAAGAGATTAATTATACGCTAATTGCACACTACAGCCATAACTTAACACTCCCCCTCAAGTTGGTGCGAAGATATCAATCAAGCCCAACTTGAACACAATGGGGTGAAAACTCTTGCTACCAAGTCCTTTTGTGAATATTTCAGCTAGTTGATCTTCAAATCTCACAAAAGGCATACATATCAAACCCTCGCTCAGCTTGTCCTAGATGAAGTGCCTATCAATCTCTATATGCTTTGTTCTGTCATGTTGAATAGAATTATGAGCAATGTTTATGGTAGCTTTATTGTCATAGTAGAGTTTCATAGGACCATTATCAGAAAGTCCCAAATCACGTAATAAGGTTTGGAGCCACAAAAGCTCACAAACACCCTGTACCATAGCTCTATACTCAGCTTTTGCGCTAGACTTGGTGACCATAGATTGCTTCTTACTTCACCAAGTTCCCCCCGAGGAAAGTACTGTAGCCAGAAGTAGAGCGTCTATCATCTACAGAACCAGCCCAGTCAGCATCAGTAAATGCCTCCAACCACAGGTGACCATGATTGAAGAACAAAATTCCTTTCCCTGGAGCTCATTTGAGATACCTCAAGATACGACAAACTGCATCCAGATGTAAAGTACGAGGGTCATGCATAAACTGACTAACAACACCCACTGCATAAGTAACATCCGGTCGGGTGTGAGCTTAGTATATTAGGTGACCTACAAGTTGCTGAGGAAAAAAAACCTGGTGGTTCATCCATATACACCTCCTCCTCTAGCTCCCCTTGAAGGAATGCATTTTCACATCAAATTGGTGAAGAGGTCAATTCAAATTGGCAGTACAAGAAAGTAGAGCTTGCACACGTCTCCTCGTAGTCAATACCATAGGTTTGAATAAAACCCTTGGCAACAAGTCTTGCCTTTTATCTTTCAACTATATCATTAGCATTTTGCTTGACAGTGAAAACCCACTTGCATCCCACTGATTTCTTTCCCCTGGGAGTGACACCAGCTCCCAAGTGCCATTCTTTTTCAAAGCCGTCATCTCCTCTACCATAGCTCATTTTCACTCAGATATCATGAACGCATCCTACATTCCTACTAATTCTGTGGAATAGATATAGAAGACAGAGACAAAATAAAGGCATGGTACGAAGGAGATAAACGATCATAAGAAACATATTGGGAAATAAGATGTTGAGTACATGACGTAACACCCTTCTGAAGAGCAATATGAAGATTATCAGAATCAATAATAGGAGGCTGAATAGGAGAAGATTCATTGCCAGATGAGTCAGCTGAAGAGTCCGGAACTAAAACAAGGGATGGTGATTGGCAAGGTAGCAGTACACATGAAGATTTGCCTTTCTTTTTATTCGTTGCCAAGATAGTAGGCCATTCACTTGGTCTGATACGCCTGTCCCCATCCACTCGTCCACCAATGTCCTGTTTTGCACTATCAAGTTCCAATCCAGACTTCTCCTTCTACCCCTCACTATGAAAAGGAAGTGACAAAGACCATTACCCTTGATTCTAATATGTAAACACCTCTTCCTCCTTCATCTCTTCCGACTAACATGCTGCGCCCCCTGAAGAGATGGAGTGGAGGGAGAGTAAATAGACTCGGTTTCCCAAAAGGTGACATCCATAGAGACAAAAAACTTCCTAGAGTGAGGATCATAACATTTATAGCTTTTTTAGGTAGGAGAATACCTAACAAAAACACATTTAATGGCTTTATGACACAACTTGCCACCAGAAGGGTGAGGAGCATGAACAAAACACGCACAACTAAAAACTCTCGGGGGAAGAGTCAGGACACGAGAACTGTTAGGGAGACACTCAGTGGGAGTTTTGAAGTGGAGAACACTGGATGACATGCGGTTGATAAGATAAGTTGCAATCAAAATTGCTTCTCCCCATAAATATTTGGGAACATTCATGGTGAACAAAAGAGAGGGAGCAACCTCAGTAAGATGACGATTTTTGTGTTCAGCAACTCCATTTTGTTGTGGAGTGTCAACACAAGTCGTCTGAAAAAGAATACCATTTTCATCTAGAAAAGCCCTAAAAGTCCTGTCGATATACTTAGTGCCATTGTCACTGTGGAGAATTTTGATATTCGTATCAAATTGGGTGCGCACCATCGCATGAAAAGATTTAAAACAAGAATAGACTTCACTTTTTGATTTAAGTAAACACACCCAAGTAACACGAGAATAACAGTCAATAAAAGTGACAAATCACCGGAATCCTTTAAGAGAGGTAACAGGGGAAGGACCCAAACATCAGAATGAATAATCATAAAAGGAGAAGCACTCCGTTTATTGATAGGTGCATAAAATGAACGTTTATGTTTTCCAACCTCACAGGCTTCACAAAAAACTGATTCTAGAACAATGCTTAATTAAAGTAGAAAAAAATTTCTCTAAAATTCCAAAAGATGGATGACCCAATCTACGGTGCCACTGATGTAACATAGAAAGAGCTAAACTCGTATCTGCTTGCAGGGCAAGACCACATGACATGGGTGAATGAGGTGCAGACTCCAAAAAATAGAGGTCACCCTATGCTTTACCACTGCCAATCACCTTGCCCGTGTCCAGTTCCTAAAAAACACAATGAGTAGGAAAAAAGGTCACTAAACAATTTGCAGAACGTGTAAGGCCCGGTTCCAAAAACCTTTTTAAAAAATAAGTACTTATTTTGGAACTTTTCAAAGAAAAATAAAAAGGGTTGTTCCACAAAACCCAAATAAGCAGCTTATTACACATTTTCAAACTCAAAAATTATGTAAATGAAAATTAATTTTTCAATTTTTTTTTGCACCGTATTAAAGATCTCAATGACCCAATGAGATCTATCAAACAAGATCCATAATGATAGGAAAATTATTTGCGTAAGCACATGATTTTTGAACTTGAAATTGCCTTCTTAAAAAATAAATACTTATTCACCCTTTTGTAGAACATGTCTTATTATTAAACAAAAAATAAGTTCTTAAATCCGTTCTGGAACGGGGCCTAAGGCTACTAACAGACAAAAAGTTAGTGACAAAGTTAGGAATATATAGAACTGAAGAAAGGGAAATAGAGGGAGAATAGCGAACGGAACATTTCCCTGAGATAGCAAAGAATGACCCATTTGCTATTCTGACCTTATCCTTACCAGAACAAGTAGAGTAAGAATCAAATATAGAGGAATAACCTATCATATAATCTAAAGCACCTGAATCTATAATCCAAGGAATAACAGAAGAGGCAGTAAATGCACTAGCTGGAATACCTGTGTGAGCAAAATAGGATGGAGTAAGACCTAATGTGGAAGTAGGAGCTATAGTAGATGGAGAATCAGCCCGAGCCATTAGGCACCTGAGAGCTTGCATCTCCCCTTGAGAAAAATCACCAATAGAATCAAAAGACGCCTGATCCCTGTACTAAACCCAAAATCAAACAAAATATCAACTGTAAACTCCGAAATATGGGCCTGGGCCTGAGAACGCATGACACCGTGACCGTGACCACCGCATCCACCCCCCGCCCACGAGAGGGACGGCTATGTAACTTCCAACAGAAATCCCTAGTATGGCCGGTGTTGTTGCAATAATCACACCGGAGTGACTCACGATCAATAAGCCCACTGCTTGCACCAAACTGACCCTGAGGAATGGCAATCAAGGCAGAACGATCAGAAGTACGACTATGCACCATAGCACCCCTCCTACCCTGCTCTTGCTGAACAATGGCATAGGCCTCTCCCAATGACAGAAACGGAACACGACCCAACACCTGCATTCTAATCGGATCATAATCTATATCAAGACCAGCAAGAAAGTCATAAACACGCACAAACAGCCTGAAACCCTAATAATAATCAAATTTCTGCCGTGTTCCACTCAAGTTAGCAAAGTACACAGCAACGGATCGATAATTTTGTTCCTATGTACGGAGTCTCTTCCTCAACTCAAAACACTATGCATCATTACCTTGCTGAGAATAGGTTTGGGCTACAGTAGTCCAAATCTAACGTGGAGTATCAAGAAGCAGCAAAGTATGGCGAATATCAGCTCTCATAGAGTTAAACAACCAGGTCATGCCTAACAATTTTTGAGATTTAAACTTCTTGAGTTCAACCGCCTCAACAGGTGGAGTAACAAGGCCCTCAATGAACTCTTACATTCCTTTGGCCTCAATAGCCAAAGTAAAAGTACGAGACCAAATCAAATAGTTGGTACCATCCAACTTAATATGCCAAATAGAACAGTTATCAAAGTTCCTACACGACTCAATTCATCATTTCCACTAGCGGAAGCCTGTTTTTTATCCCCTGACATCTTAACAGCAGAACAGCAACTCCAAATACACAATACCCAGTCAACTCAGCACTGAAAAACACAAATTCAAGCCCCCAAAACATGAACATAAATTGAAGCTCTTACCACTAGATTGACTGTTAAAACAGCAAAATCGAGGTCTGAAAGGGGCTGGAATAGGCCGGGTCTTGTTTGAATCAAACAGAAACAGCAGAACACGCACGAATGAATCAAGCAGAAACAGCCGAACAGCAGAACAAGTAGAATAGAGGTTGCCAGAGGCTGGCGAGTATAGCCCAGTGGATTCTGAGTGCAACAGAGGGTCATCGGAGTTGCAAAAGTGTCCGCCAGAGGTTGCAGAGGTCCGGCAAGTCTCCGGCGGGGTCAGACGAAGTCGGAAAGGTATTGGGTGTCCCTGGTTGTTGTCGGAAAAAAAAGGCTAGGTTGACAACAGCAACTAGTTCCTTCGACGAGAAGGGAAAAAGACGTACGACAAATGTACAACAAAGGATCGAGAAGAAAGATTGACGAGAAGAGGGCCTGTCGGTATCGGAAACAAACTGACGAGGCTACACGTCAATATGCTCTGATACTATGTAAACTTGAACACAAGAATTGAGTCCCAAAAGTTAGGGTTGTTTTCTCATTACGTTAAGTTATACAAGAGTAAAGGATTAATTACACACTACACTCTTATCTACTAATCTATTTACATAAGAGATTAATTATACACTAATTGCACACTACACCCATAACTTAACATCTTTAACATGGTATCAGGGCTAGATTTTCGGAGGTTTTTCCCCTTTGTTTGTGCCATAGTTGCACTCAATTTCATTATGATCCATGTGTTCTAGATCCTTTGTTAACCTCTCCACGTGCGAGTTGGGGGTCGCACGTGGGGGGGAGTGTTGGAGTTTGTCCCACATCAGTTAATTATCTTCTCCAAAACTGCCTCTCCACTCCTTGCCTATTGGTTTGGAGTTGGATGCTTTAACCCGAAGCTTTTCCTATATTTACAGAACTTAATCTTAGTGCGAGGAACATGAAAATGGCATGGCGATTGTTGTAAGGTCCTTGGTAGTTTTCTAATTGAAGTAAGAAAATTGAACATTGGTGGCTCAGCAAAGCTTCTCACCAACAGGTGACACTAACTGATCGACTTTGCTTTGCAAAATTTCTATCAAGCGAGAAAGACTCTGAACTTTTTTTAGAGGAAAATGTTTGGCACGGTCGAAGAATTTACCAATACAGAGACATGATTTTTTAGGGTGAACCATGTTTTCCTATAGTCATCTCTGAATTGTCAAATATCTAAATACGTTTACAATGACACTAGAAACATTGTCTTATCACTTATGTACCAATCTTTGATTTCTCTTTGCATTCTGTAAATTTGTGAAGCATGCACGGGCATTCAACGTCTTGTCTTATGTGGTCTGACCTTGTCTACTGATGCAATCAGAAAAAGCATATTGCTTAGACCCTGTTGTTATTAGCATTATTGAATGGAGAATAGCCATATGACATTTGAGTTGGACATTCACCTAGGGACTAGGAAGCATTCTTTTTAGACTCAGCAGAGGGCAGGTGTGCGGAATTCTTACAAATATTAGTCGCAGTTTTTATTGAGCTGAGCTAATTGGTGGATATTCACAATTCAGAATTCAAAATATTGGATCAAATTGGATATTACTCTAGGTCTTTGCTAGTCGCTGTAGTTGGATTCTGGAGGTGTATGAGGTGTGATCAGATTGACTGAATCATATGCATTTTGTGGTTATACTGGTGCTGAATCAAACTACCTTCAAAATGCATGGTCAGTGGGAGTCCTGAATGGACCAGATCTTGGTCGTTGCATGCGGAAGTGGAGTGTTGTATTGATTACTAGTTCCAATAAATGTAGGTTCATTGACATCCACTGCATACTTTTCAGCAGGTTGAATAATCTGTGTGCTTGTTCACGTCATAGTCCACATTGTTTCTATTGTCAAACTCTCATGAAAGAGAAGAAGGCCATGGCCTACTGGCTGTGCTTGTTGAACTTTTTGCCTTTCTGTTTGGCTTTTGCTGCTTCATCGTCCACATGCACCGGATGATATAGGCATGACCCACAACCATGGAAGTGTACAGTAAAGTGCGAACTGATTTTTAATTGGATATCGAAAGCCACCCCCATATGTTTTCACCCTGATAATTTTGTATGCAAGTAGAAAGTCATCAAAATAATTTTTTCCTTGGAGGTTGACAACCAAATTTTACGTTACATAGCTGCTGAATGCTGGTTTTACACATGTGTTTAATCATTTTACTTGAACTCTCTTAGTTTACTGAATGACGTTACGATATTGAAGATTTGACGTCAACATACACAAGAAGCACTCTGTTACTTGTGAAGTCCTCTTATCTTATGATTCATATTTGTTCGATGATTGCACTTGAACTTACCATGTAGATAATAGTAATTATTCGTGCTGTATGGAACTTGGACCCAGTAAACATGCCATTCTGTTAACTTCTAATTTGGAATGCCGGATTGTGAGTTATTTAGAACTTAGTAGGCCTAGTGTCACCTGCAAGAAATGATTAACAGACGTATGATGGGTTGTTATTAGTTTAATCTGTTGCCATGCTATCTTTGATACTTTTTGGAATCCAGATCTATACTGATTCTGCACAAGCCAAGATACCGGCAGTTCTGGATTACCTGGGAACGGTCATTGAGGTTTGTACTTCTTTGTGCTATAATGTACATTCTTAATAGCCATCACCGTTTACTATCTTAACTTCGGTATGCCAGCGTACGCCTTATGGTTGAAATCATGTCAATCAAAACTCATGGTTACGAAAATTAACGGAAGGACATGTCCCTCTGAAGAAGGCTTACCCAGTTTTTGAATGTAATTCAAGATTTTATGTGCTTCCTGAGACTGGTAATATCAGAGTGATGTGGATTGTCTCCAATACCTCTTAAAATACAAGTACTGTAACAGACAGCAGTGCCAAGCACATATCACTTGTATACTCCCAAACCTCAGGCCCATAGCAAGTCCCTCTTCCCGATATAATGTGGTCTGTGTTAATGAGCACAAAACCCACGGCACACATTTGAATACCATACACAAATTAGCAACTTTTTCATTCTAAACAACTTCCAAATAAGATAAATACATGAAGAGAAATTAGAACATCAAACAAATATATTTCTACCATAGACGGGATTGTTTTTTTCATTTGGAGTGTCATTTGGTTTGGCTAGCTAAAGTTGCAAAATGGTCATAATCCGTATATCGCCATTCTAATTTTGTTAATTTCTCCACAACACCACTTAGTTACTACCTACAATTTTGTTCTCACATTCCCAGAAACTAATGTCCACGTTTTGATTGCTGGACAAATTTGGTGGTGAATAAGCGTGTCCTTGGACTATTTCTTGGGACTGGTGATGTGACGACCCAAATTTTTACATTGCCTCAAAATTAATACATCTCCAATAATTACAAGTCCTCAAGACAAATATACATGGTGGGCCCTAAAAACCTCCAAAATGTTACAGATTTTCTAAGCAATCTCTAAAACTGAGTCTTTCAATACTCCAACTCAGGTCTCCACTAACTTGCTCTGCACCTGAAAAATATAAAACGCCTGGGTAGTATATGCATTACAAGGACAATAAACGTGGCTAGCAATAAGATTATGCTCAATAAACAAGGATAACAAACCAAGTAAGATCATTCTGACATTTTCATTTGTAGCCTCATACCCGGCTCATCTCGGTAACATGCCAAGCATCACCCAAGTCAAACTCTGTATTGGGCACATGGGCCCCATAAACATTCTGGACTTCCCGTGGGGCAATCCATTGTACATCTTTCATAACTCTGTGACCCGGTGGGCTTAAACATGTACCAATCTATTCCATGGCTTTCAACCAAATACTTTCTATGTCACGATTCAAGAAGTGACAATGATCGAGTCAATAAGCATAGATATCAAATGAGTACAAATATGAGAGAATCAAAGAACACTCTTTGTAAAGAGATTTAGCTAGGAATGTAATGCACACTATCTGGTACCTAAAATTATGGCTGAATATCACCTCACCATGGAATTTCTCACAAAAGCTAATGTGAAGAACTTGCCCTGCTACAAAACCTACTGCCCGTCACGATTTCCTATTTCTCCAAAGCATTATGGATTTTTCTTACAAATAACCCTATTTAAACCAAAGTCTAGTAAACTAGTCTTTTAGAATGCCACGCATACAACCATAAGATGACTAGGTTAACACTTTGCTTATCAACCCTTTTTTCCAGCCTACACGTTGCACACACTCACACAAAGCTCCTCTCGCCACCTCCAAATGCCTCTTTCAATTTTATTTTTTTTTTGTCTAAATTTAAAACTCAAGTAAAATTACCATTTAGAAAAAATACTGGATGTTACAGGTGATATCGGGATGGTGTCTCCCAAGGTGCAGAAGGATAAAAATTGAATAGTCCAATCCAGAATCATAGTAGACATTTGTTTTGATTGTTTGGAACACTAACATCTTCTGACAGCACCATCAAGTGTATATATTTTTTGGGGTTGTAACATACTCAACTACAACTTGCTTGACACTATATCAAGACTTTTGAGTTCCGTGTCTATCAAAAGAGCGATTGTCCAGAACGATTTCCAATTTCAGAGAGTCCATGCAAGATGGTCGTCACTGAATGTTAAGGAAGCAGATCAATAATGTCTAGTCTGCATCATAGAAATCTTTCTTTGAACAAGAAATACCAAGTACACAACTTCTATTATCAGAGTAGATAAAGTTGTAGAGTTAGTTTATCTAACGACCTGTGCCAACTGACCGCTTACCCTTAGCCTAACCACGTGGCTCAAGAGGTTAACCTCAAGTTATACAGTAGTTGGTTGTGGTACGTTATATACCAATTCAACTTCCCCAACTAAGTCGATTGTGGGACTCCACAATCTCCCCACCCTGGCTGCAACGTCCCCGTTGCACCACATGATCCATCACTTCCACCCACCAAGCAATGTGTGACATGTCCCGCCTAAACACATCAAGCTCATCCCATGTGGGACTTGCCCATGCACCTCAAGCTCCTCATTTGTTGGGCCCACCTAAGCACGACAAGCACCTCAAGCCCTCAATTGCAGGACTAGCATCATACTTCCAATTGGTGTCGGCTCTGATACCACCGGTAATGACCCGCGGCAGCTAACTTGCTTACCCTTAACCTGATCATATGGCTCAAAAGGTTAACCTCAAGTTATACAGTAGCTGGTCGTGGTACGTTATATACCAATTCAACTTCCCCAACTTAGTCGATGTGGGACTCCACAGTTTACAACACAAAACCGAAGCAAAATTGTAACTTGAGATATTCCCATTTCCTAAATCCTGGTAGCGAGCATAATTTAGGAGAAATTATCCTAGAAACCCCTGAGGTTATGGGTGCATATGCATTTGTATGCATGTGTTTGCCCATGCAATTACATGTATTATTCTTATGTTCACGCGGAAGTATAATTTATTGGAATTGTGCAAGTTGTTTTGTCAGCTGTCTGCTATTGTGCAAAAGCAAACCTTAGCTATCGAAATTGGCTAGATAGCTGTATTTCCTTATGTGCTGTCTTATCCTCAGCATTGACATAATGACATTTGTTAAAGCATCCAACTCAAAACCAATTGCAAGGACCAGAGAGGCTGCCCAGGATGATATACTAGTTTTGGAGGAGATAATTAACCGATGTAGGACAAACTCCAACAACATTCTTTGACCTTATCTCCCTGCTTAAAGCTGCCTTCTAGGTTTTTGGCTAATTGTTCAAAAAAAAGAGCTCTCTTTCTTTCAAGGCTTCTGACCTTTTAACGGTTGTCCGCCAAAAAGAAGGCTTTCTCGTAATATAGATACAAATGCGGATACAATTCACGTGATAAAATAACTGTAAAAGAATGCTGACACAGACAAGCCATGTGACACGACAAATGTTTTACTTTTCTTGTTTGCGTACTTGGTGTTGATCTTATGGCTACCAAAACTAATGAGAACTAATTTCAATTCAACATAACTAATTGGTGATAAAAAAAAAAAGGGGTCATTTTTTCTATGTTGAGTTGAGGTTCAAGAATTAGCTCTAAGCCTATGGTTCTATCATGATAATCTCTGACATCAATGTAATTGCACCCACAATGCCTATGGTTCATATCTCTTTTCATGTTCCACTTTTTCATTTTATGTCTTTTTACAGTTTTCTGTTTCCCAATTTTATTCTAGTCTTAAGGTTCATATATCCATCTGAATGGTTTTGTTTTGTTTTGTTTTGTTTTCTTCTGATTGTTGCAGGCAGGTTGCAAGTTTCTAATATTTGCACACCATCAACCCATGATTGATTCAATATACCAATTTCTTCAGGTAATGCTAGTTTTTTCTGTAAAGGACATGCAAACTCACTCCATTCTTATTGGCACTACCAAATCGCAGAAGAAAAAAGTTGGTTGCATTCGAATAGATGGCAGCACTCCAGCAGCATCTAGGCAAGCTTTGGTGACAGATTTTCAGGAAAAAGATTCTATAAAGGCAGCTGTGGTGATGTAGTTTAATCAGTTATTTTCTTATAATGTTTTCTGCTCTCATTCCTTGGAAGTTGATAGACTGTCTTCATACTTCAAGGCTTGTGGATGTGATATTCAATTTATCTTGTGATTGTCATTTCACAGCTTTCTATCAAAGCTGGAGGTGTCGGTATAACCCTTACAGCTGCAAGCACAGTCATTTTTGCAGAGTTATCGTGGACTCCTGGCGATATTATCCAAGCAGAAGATCGAGCTCATAGGATTGGTCAGGTAAACTTAAAATTATTTTTTCGCCGTCTTGATTTAGAAAGACTTAAATGGTTGGCTATATAAAAAACGCAATTAGAGTCACAATTAAGTTTCTGTGCTTAGTGGATAATTGTTGAACCTCAACTGTAAATGTGTTAACCATCACTTGTGAATTCATAGTTGCCTCCAGTCTTTTAACAGTTTTGTTCAATTTAGGTGTCCTCGGTCAATGTATATTACCTGCTAGCAAATGACACTGTTGATGACATAATCTGGTATGTTTTTAGTTGATTGTTTTACTTGACAATGTTGCCTTTGAAAGAGAAACTTCCAAGTCTAGTAGCTGTAACTGCAAACGAAGTTTAAGTAGGATGTTTTTGGTGATTTGATAACTTCTTGTATTTGTCTTTTTAGGGATGTTGTTCAGAGCAAGTTGGAAAATTTGGGACAGGTTACCTTTTCTCTTTCAAATTGAACATTCATCCCATTATTGAATTTTTTGGAAGGATGACCAATTCATGCTTAATACACATATACCAACCCATTTTGTAGTCTTGCACATAAAGACCACGTTTCCAGAAGCAATTTTATAGATGCCTGGTCATCTTTCTTCCTTGTGGGTTCTAATCCAAGAAATTTCTCTGGACTTTTAGATGCTTGATGGCCATGAGCGCACACTGGAAGTCTCAGGTAGCCAGCCAAAAAGCAGTCCTGCAAAACAGAAAGCACTCGACTCTTTTGGTAGCCAGCCAAAAAGCAGTCCTGCAAAACAGAGAACACTCGACTCTTTTGTGAAGCGTTGTAGCAATATGAATGACTTTGAGCATCAGCCCCAACTAAAATACCCCCGGCATGGAGATTGACTCCACAAATTGTACAGTTGGTGTATATATGCACACATAACTATGAGTTGTTAATTGAAATGAGGACATTTATAGCTTGAATGGGCTCTGGGCAAAATGAAGCATGCACGGTGTGCCATATAGGGTCATGTACTGATGTGTACCATATAGGGTCACCTCAACTTTGAATGGATTTGTAACATTACCCCATTTATGTTGTGGCGAGGGCTCAACTTTGCTTTGATAGCAGAATCATGTAATGTCATCTACTGCTAGAGTGTGTTGAATACGATGATTGTCAATATATTACACAGCCTTCGCAAGTCACACTGAAATAACAGCCATTGAGTACTAAAATACCGTCTCATCATCCTTGGCACAATTTTCTTGGTTCCAGAACTAGTACTATATTTACACACACAATATATATCAATAAACAGTTGACAACTGGAATAGGGCTTTCTATCAGCACCAAACTAAAACACAAAACTAAACTTAAAAAAGGACATTAACCTAACGACCATCAACCATCAAGCATTCTAAGGTGCAGGAGCAAGACCACGATCCTTGTGTTTTTCTCTCAAAATGTTGGCCACAATTGAACCCACGTCCTCAAAACCAACCCCCATACAAAGAGGAATACTAGGTACCCTCACAGAATCATCTAAGCACTCTGCTTGAGCACCAGAATAATTCAAAATCCGGATATTAGGACCGTCCCTGCACTTGCCCATGCACTTGCAACCAACAATGGAGGCTTCCGCACCAAGTACCCTCTGAAATTCATCCAACAATGATGCAGCCCCTGATTTCTTGCACTTACCACCCATGCACACCTCAACCTTCTTAACTGATAATGTTCCTCCACCAGCCATACCTCCATTGCAGTTTGTAGTAGTTGTTTGTGTAGAGAAGCATGGCTGCTGAATATGATGTAAACAACGTCCAGTTATACCACCTTCTTCCACAGTGGACGTCACCTTTAAGTTCGTTGTGCTTGGAACGGTCAATGTTGCATGAGCCTCTGGAATAACTGATTGCAGCTCCATCGCGTTGGCTTCTTCGGTCAGCGTGCTTGGAAGTGGTGATGTTGTTTCCTGCATAACTGGTTGCAATTCAATTACAACTGGCGGTGCAAGGGTGGCTACACAATTGAGGGAGCTCATGTCAACCACTTCCCCGCATTCACTGTCGCTAGATTCAGAAGACGAAGAACTAGAAGATGACATTTCACAGTTGAGCTTCTTTTGCATCCGAGCGGCAGCTTTCTGTTTGGCATTCTCTTCTTTCCTCTTCCTCTTCAACTCCTCCTCCTCAGCTTTCAGCTGTTGTAGCTGTCCAAGTAACAACTCTGTTGCTTCCTGCACACAACGTTATTATGCAGAGCAATTTACTCTTAGTGTTTCAAAGATACTAACTAACACAGTAAGCCCAAAGCAAAGGATCCAAGAGTCTCCCTACACGAAACCAAGCGACATTGTTGTATGTCTTTACCTCAAAAACAGTGCACCGCCAACACACAGGAAAAAAGGAAAAAATAATTTTTCACCTCGCCGTAGGCTATCAAGATATCTTAAATGAATGATTATCAATCCTGACAGAGGACTTCATTGCATGTAATTTTGAGTATCGCACGCAAGCAAGCAATTAACAGTTTCGTCACATGAAGCAACTGAATAATTTAATTCCAAACTAAGTGAATTAACTTTATAATAGTATTTGATTTGATTACACCAACCCTCAAAGCTGATGAAACGTAGTGAACATGGATTTTTCTAGACTAAAGATATAGTACTACTTACTAGTTGCTGGAGATACGGATGCAAAGTAATCAAAGACTAAGACATCAAAAATACTAGTACTCCAAATGCAGGGTTTACAAAGTCCGGCTCCTCTCCAATCCTCCTAAAATTGGAGTATCCTCAAGTTCTGATCCAATGGCTGAGAATTTAACACTAAACCAACCCATCTAACGAGGATTCTGTGGCCGTTAACCGGTTAGATTTTATAATTGTCATGTGTCACATTAGAGAAGAGCCGGACTCAGGTTTACAAGATCCAACCACATTTTTTACCATACATGTGTACATCTTTCTACAAAAGACGTTTATGACTTTATTAAAAAATGAATAGGAACACACACACTTGATATTGTGCGAATAGAGAACGGATCCCACAGAAGTAAGAAAACCCGTACGGCAAATTGAAGGAATTACTAGTAATATTACTCCAGTATTGATTGAGTCGACATACCGATATTATATTCCCTTTGAGTTGATCGTCCAAACCATGATTATCCAAGACAAAACCAAGGTCGGAGAACATGGACAAGTCCCTAGACAAACTTTTAACCAATTTCAATCTCTTCTTCTTCATCATCTTCTTCTCGTCTTTGATCATGTCCTTGTCCTTTGCTATGTTCTTCATGACAATCTTCCCACTACCACACCTAATCCTACCCCGGGTTGTTGGCTCGGAGGAGTAATACTGAATGTGGCCCATGTCAGAAAACCCAGAGTTGGTGACCCTGACCCTCCTCCTCCTTGAACCGAAAATCTGGACGGAAAGAGAGGCGGGCGAGTTAGAGTAGAATTCCACGCCGGAGCCAAATAAGCTCGGAAGCGGCAGGAACACGGTGCCAGAGACCTCCATACCCTACCCACTAGCTACTACTACCTTTTGAAAGAAATTTATTAAGCTATCCCTTCCTTTTGGAATCCAAGAGAGGAGAAGAGAGGGTTCCAAACAATTGCAATTGGGGTCGCAGGAGGAGCCTAGACGAAGCGATCCTCCCGAAATTTCTCAATTACAAAAGGATGGATGGATTGATTGTCAAAATTGTTGGATCACGAGGTGTTCTATGGAGGGAGGGAGGTTGGGAGTCAGATAATTAACTGTTTCCCTGACGTGGGTTCGTTTGATTGGTGTAAATCCGACGTGGAAGTGGCGCGCGATCGTTGCGGATTTCCCACGCTCTTCCCCACACCGGACATACTTATTTGGTCCATCTTTACCGTTCGAGTTTTTTATGGGGATGTTAACGAGTATGATTGATACCATGCTGGTGCCACGTTTACTGCCAACTGTACAATCCACCAACGTATGTAGCCCTTTTGTTCAAAGTAAAGCCTCCGCGGGCTGGCTGGCCAATTTTTCTATGATGCCCAATATGGTAATATGATATTGGGGCATGCTCCATCTAACATGGGCATTTAAATCAAGTTTTGGGTGAATCTCAATTTTTAGATCAAAATCATTTTCAAAAAGTATGATGGTTTTGCCTTTTTTTTCAGAAAAAAATGTCATTATACTTATCATGAACACTGGCTCTACTTACCATATTTTATGCTGACAAAAGACTACATTTCAACGTTTTTACCCTTTCTCTCTCTAACCGGTTCTCCAAATAGCCGGTTTGGTGGGAAAATCTTTTTGCAGAATTCTTTTTAATTATTAAAAATTTATAAATTGACACCACGTCCTATTCCCCCTACTTTTTGACATGTTTCTAATCGTTTATGTAATATACTACCAAATATTTGGTAAAAATATAAATATAATTTAATAATATTTAATTTGTAAATCAATCTTTTTTAACAATTTTTTGAAACTAATTATTTAAGCCAAAAAATTGCCTTTATTTTATAATTATTTTTAATATATTTCATTAAATTATTTATAATTACTTATTTAACAAATATAATTGTGAAAATAATTATTCATTTATTGTTTTGAATAACTTACCATTAATGTTGTTAATATATTCCATTAAATTTTACTTTGTGTATATATGTTTCTTATAACAAATTTTTTAAATTTAAAAATATCTATCATATGATTGTAATAATCTCTGAATTATATTTAAATAATTTATTTGAAATAATTCTGTAATCGATTGACGTGATATTATAACAATTGGTAGTTATAATATGACATTAGACTATTCAATTAGTGGTAGGGTAACGATTAATCGCTATAATCGGCTATAATAGTCAGAGTCATTTGACTAAGAGCTTAATTAATTGATCATATTCAATGAGTGATGATTGACTATAGTAGTCGAGTCATTGAACAATTGTACTAATGCTATAATGATGATTGAGCATTAATAATTGACTAAAATGAATTGGTTAATGTAGGTTGATAGTAATCAAAGTCATTAGTAGATATAGTAGTGAACTATAGTGTTGATTGTGATCGATGAGGGACTGATATAATTGGCTAATGTAAGAATAACCACTAACTATTGATCCCTAATGTCGAATTCAATATATTATTTAGTTTCATTAATCATTAGGTATGATGCTTTAATTACAAGGTACGGAGTAATATAAATTAAGTAGTGACATCAAATTTGTTGTGGTAGTTAGTTTATTAACTACCCTTATTATGGTGCATTAGTTATGTTAGAAAAATGTGTATCTACCTGTTATTAATGTCATATTTACCACAAAATAAGGTTATGCATGCCACACTACCTGATTATTGTTACCACCATAATAAACTACCCGATCATTGTTACCACCACACTACCTGATCATTCTCTCTCTCTCTCTCTCTCTCTCTCTCTCTCTCTCTCTCTCTCTCTCT
>BPLS01000447.1:62807-92817 GCA_019656275.1 Rhododendron kiyosumense
CTCGTCCGAACGAGTTTCTACATACGGAAAAGAATGGAAGGTATATGGATTAGAGTTATGTGGGTGGTGGTAACTCGTAGACTGTTTGGGTGGTTGGCGGTAGTTATGGAAGTGGGTCGAGTTCTATTTTTTTTTTTTTTTTCATAACAGTCTATCACTTTCAACTCCAAATTAAATTTGTTTCCTTTTATTATTTACATTATAATTGTCATTCAATACTTAAAAAATAATATATTTGGGTAAAAAATCATTTTATCATTGGAAAGAGTCTGACCCAAAATAAATTTTTATCCCAAATTTAAATAAAATTTTAGATCTAAGGCTGGAGATCTCTAAGGCCACCATAATTAGTGGACGTGGGCTAACGTTTAACCCTGACATGGAAGCGCACAGCCACTTCAGTCCTTTTTTTTTTTTCCCCCCCGGTTGTCTGGTGGAGTTCAACGACGCCAATAATTGTATTTGGAATCACGTTGTATGACTTGTATCCCCCTGAGACCGGAAAAAGGAGAGCTATTTTGCCCTACGGAAGGAGGGAGACTGGGAGAGGGAGGGAAGGAAGGAGGCAACGCACGTACGCACCTAAGTCCTAAGAAAAAAGTCGACCAGACCAGAGAGTAGTCGTATTCTTCGTTGGCGTTGTTAGTCCACTTTTATTCCGAGCCTGAAGTTGGGGTTCCGGTGTGGGTGGGTGGTTCTCTTATATTCATGCAGGATTCGGAATGGAGTATATCTTTACTAGTGCTTGCTTACTGCGGGAGTGAGAGAGAGAGAGGCACCTAACCGCCGTCCATATTATTTGTTTTTGTTGTTAATTACTCCAGTAGTAATAGACTGAAAGAATGGCGGCCCCCTCAACCTGTACCAGGAACCCTATACTTCTGAGACCCAACCTCCTCATTCCTCCTCATAACACCAACAACATACAAAAAATGAAGAATAATACTCCTCCTATGATCAGTCATCCGCTGAAGATGATCCCCCGATGCTCGTCCGTAGCCGGAGGGGATGTCTTCTCAGTTACCTCCTCCTCTAAACACGACGTTGATTATCTCGGTCAGAGCACTAAAGGCGACTTGCGTCTCAACTCAGGTTCTCTCTCCCTCCCTCCCTATTTAGTCAATTACAGTGATGTTTAGTGGGCTTGTGTTTGGGATTTATTATCTGCTTGGGGATCCATCTTTGGTTTATTTTGCTCATCTGAAAATTGGGAAGCACTTTTTGCTTCTGGTAACAAATTGATTACCTTTACTTCTGTATGTTCCTTAAATTTTGCTTATTTTGCCCCTAACAAGAAGTAACACCACTGGGTAATGTGGTATACTCTGTTTTCTTGGTTATGTCCCTCTTTTTCAACCTTAGGAATTGATGGTCAAGCAAGCTTAGACGGTCCAATTGAGGAGGTGGCCAGGATGGAAGCTCAAGAAGCAGAGGACTTGCTCAACGACTTGGGGATATTGGTGCAATAATATCAACCTCTTCTATTTATTGACGTCGTTTCATTGCAATCATAAGAGTCTTTAGCATATACTAGAGAGCTTTGCACCAGACTTTAATGCATATATTTTCTCTCATCCTCACTGCAGTCATTTTTCCTATGCAGTTTATCGATGCCTAAATAGTTCTATTCATCTCGTATTTGGATCTACTGAAATCACTTTTTATTTTAATGGCCAGCCTTCTCATTCCTATGATTAGAGTTGTTTCTTTTCTACATGTGCTGACATTATTATCGTTGTGCAGAGTCCATTTTCTTCTAGGAATTCTCCTCGTGGCATATTTTGTAGCCGGACATTGAATTTCCGGTCAATTAGTGCGATTGGATACGACATGGACTACACCTTGATGCATTACAATGTGATGGTAATCATCATGTCTACTATTCTATAGGCATTAGGTACAATGGTTGTTAATGTCTTTATTCCATCGCTTCATGCCTTCAGCAATGGAAGCTATCAATTTGACACTCCATTCTCCTCTTGTGTAGTAATCCGTTTGATGTAGTTATCGGATAGCTAAGCATTTACTGAGTCCCATGCCACTGATACTGAGGGAGGAGCTCAGCAAAGCTGGCAACAGGACTCTCTATCTTTCAGTTCACATTGGGTTCTATTCTTTGATAACTCTGGTTATGCACAAAATTCTATGGAAAATATGCTATGCACACAAAGGGTTCCATATGGTGTATTAGATTTGCATGATACTATCAAGCACCTTAGCTTGAGGGAAAATTTTTACTGTCATGCTTGTGCAGTTTTACTGCTACTACTGATGTAGTACTTCATAAACTGCTACAAATGTGATTTGTTACTCTCGTTGGAGCTCCATGCATGACACGGTTATACTATCTTGTAGGCATGGGAAGGACGTGCTTATGACTATTGCATGGATAATCTGAAAAGCATGGGTTTTCCTGTTGGAGGACTTGCTTTTGACCCAGACTTGGTGATGTCTCTATCTGGGTCGATAGCTTTGTGAACTTTGTGAAATTGAATAGTTCTTAGTTGTTTTCGAGGGTCTCACTGCTCCATTCATTTGGTAGGTAATCAGAGGCCTTGTTATAGATAAAGAGAAAGGCAACTTGGTTAAGGCAGATCGATTTGGCTATGTGAAGAGGGCTATGCATGGCACAAGAATGCTATCTAATCGAGCTGTGAGGTATCTTTTGAATCTTATATCTGCGCAATCGGAGATATCTAATGGGGGCATTGACAGAACATTATTGATTTTGGTGGACATGCAATCTACTCCATTTGTCCACTCATATGATTTTGTTAAATCTCATGAAAAATAAGTCCATGTAGCGTTTGTTTGAGGTGATTGTTAAATAATTCACATCTCCTAGCATGTGTATCTTGTGCATACCGATGCTCTGGACTATCAATGAAGGAAGCATGGTAATTTGCACATAAATTGATTTGGGTCTCTAGGCCTGCCCTCTGATGCCATTCGGCTTTGATTTGGGGGCATGGTTCAGCAGCAAAACAGGTATAAGGGGTCACTGTTTCAGTGGTATTTTGAGAGCAATCACTTTGTGCATATTGCCAAAAGTTAGGTCTGTCTCCAATCCTCCCCAACCCATACCCCCAATGATTGGGGACTACATGGGTTCTGTTGTTGTTGTTGTGTGCCCTGGCATGTGTATCACAGATGATGCTTTGTTATCATAGATTGCCCCAGCAGGCAGCAGTAAGGTATATGACAGTATGTGTAACCTTCATTTTCTGAACATTTGGAATTTTGTGGCACCTGTGGTAATATGTTCATGGTGCATGTTACTTCCTACGTATGAAAGTGAGATGTATGGGAGGGAACTGGTGGATCTGCGGAAGGAGAATCGGTGGGAGTTTCTTAATACGCTGTTCTCCGTTTCAGAAGCAGTGGCTTATATGCAGGTATTTACTCATTCGTTTTAGTGACTCTATAAGCATGCTATACTTGCTGTAGTATTCTTTTCTTGCAGTCCTGGTTAGTTTTGGTACGTTGTTATATATTCTTTACTTTTGTCTCTGAACTGAGCTACATAACTCTCTCTCTCTCTCTCTGGGCGTATGTGTGCGTTGGTTGCTAGGAACAGCTGAAATGCTTCTAGACCATCATTAATATTTGTGTCAGTGTTTGACACAATAAAATTTAAAATTGTCTTCACTTTTGCATTGACTAGTGTTTTTGCTTGGTCTATCAGTTGGATGACAAGTGTTAAACATAGGTTATGTCAGTTGCATGACATGTATTGTTTGATTGTCAACACCTCGAGCACATAAAGCAGACACACTCTGACTCAACATGTACAGACTTGCGCATGAATATTGGGCTTCCTCTTTTACCAGTTTAACATCGAATGCTACAATCTTCTTTTTGCTTCTATGTTTCTACCAGTATGAGGTTTTTGGTCTGAGACATTGGTAAAACAGTTGGTACTACATCCATTGAGCATTTGTTTGCCTTCAGATGGTTGACAGATTGGATGAAGGAGCTATCAATCCAGATCTTGGTCGGCTTGATTATAAAGGGCTTTACAAGGCAATCCATCTTAATGAGTTATATTTGGAATGGCGACATTATACGTATTTCCTTTCATAATAAACTCCTGCCACTGGTTTCAGGCAGTTGGAAAAGCCCTCTTCAGAGCACATGTAGAAGGTCAGCTTAAGGTAGACTTTTTTTGTTGTTGTGGTTACTTAAGTTTGTGCTGTGTGTTACAGTTACGAACAAATTAGTTGCATCTCTACAGAATGAGATAATGTCCAAGCCTGAACTGTTCGTAGAGCCCGATCCAGAGTTACCATTAGCACTTTTGGATCAGAAGGAGGTAATTTTAGTTTTTGTTAACTGTTTGCCACAAATGAAATCATTTGAGCATCCTTTCTAGCTAAGCAGTCAATGATGTTCAATTATTTGGTGTTTGTTTGGGAATTCTGTTGCATCAGGCTGGTAAAAGACTCTTGCTCATTACCAACTCAGATTACCACTACACAGACAAAATGATGCAACATTCGTTTAATAGGTTTCTTCCCAATGAGATGGGCTGGCGAGATCTATTTGATATGGTTAGTATACTCCACATTATGCCTTCCGTGAATTTCTTGCTTTATCTACTCCTGTTAAAGTATGTGGTGGGTTGGACCTTTGTATTATCTCTGTTGGGTGTTCCCTTCTTTTGAATTTGAATCAAATGTCTTTGCCTCTCATACCAAAACGAAATTTGGCAATCTTGGATTAAGAGCCTCCTCATCCTTGGAAACATATGAGAAATATCTCATTTCTACTATGTTGTGTACATAAAATTTTAGGGGGCAGTTCTCTTCCTTATGAGATAAGAGGCTGGAATCCTTTCAATATGTAGCTTTTTAAATCTTAAACCCATGAATGTTTTAGTCTCAGCTGTCTTAAATGTTGGTTTTTGCAAGCCACAAAGGATCTATTAGTATATCTCCTGAGTTCTTGTTCTTGGTAGGTTATAGTCTCAGCAAGGAAGCCAGAATTCTTCCAAATGTCACACCCGATGTATGAAGTGGTGACAGGTGAAGGTCTAATGCGTCCATGTTTCAAGGCTCATCCAGGTAGTTCATGCATAGAACCTTAGCTCATTTGCTTGCATCCAATTCACATATGTTTTGGTCCTGAAGGAAGGAAGTTTAAAATATTCATCTTTGTGTGTCTTTTCATCTGAGCATATTTTCCCTTTGGTTGGCTCTTATGTAACGTTGTTCGGTGAATTATGTTCTCTATAGTCCAATTAATGATTTAACTAATTGTGATTGCACCACTTCGATGACATTATATACGGAAAGTAAGATTGGAGGGAAGAGAGATGACTGAATAAATCCTCATGTTGGCAGCACCCCACGGTAAGAAAATTTGAGCACCGTGAGGCAACCTCAAATTTGGGCTCGGACATTATATTTTGGTCTAAAAAAACATCAACTCTATCACTCTCTAAAGTTCTCTTCAAAGTTGTCAATGAATCTCTTTTTTTAAATGTGCGCGCGCACAATGTCTGTGTAGAACTCTTTATCTCTCTTCCTCTATTCTCGGATGAATTATCTAATCGCTTCCATTAAATGTAATGCAAAAGTGTACGCATGGTCTTGGGGTTGAGTTCTACCCAAGACAGTGTAACATGGTATCAGAGCTATGTATGCCAAGGATGGGTAGGGTGCGTGTCCCAGGCGTGCACGCGGCAAGTGCTGCCAAGTGAGCACGCTAGGCGTGAGGAAGGGTGTGAAGCAAAGTCCCACATCACTTGGGTACCAAAGTAATGTCAAAGCTGAATTTCTGGAGATGATTCTCATACCAAAAATAGATGATTTGTTTTAATGGTCTGATTGCTTAGGACCAGCAAATCAGTTGTAGGATCTTTGACTTGTATGATTGCTTGTGATTAGGGAATTAGTGGTAAATGGCCTAATCTTTGGGATTGGATAGTTGTAAACATTTGTTGTATAGAACAATTGTAAAGTTGAGAGACGACAGTATCGATTTGTGGAAAACCCAAATTAGGGCAACTTTCATTAAACTTGGTATATATACAACACAAGATACAACAATTACAATGAGGTCCTAACTAATTAACTATTTACATACTAAGGATAAATAAGGAAACTCCATACAATGAACTAATTCATTAATCTAACACTCCCCCTCAAGTTGGTGCGAAGATATCGAGCAAGCCCAACTTGAATGCAATAGGGTGAAAACTCTTGCTTCCAAGTCCCTTTGTGAATATATCAGCCAACTGATCTTCAGATCTCACAAAAGGCATACATATCGAACCCTCGCTCAGTTTCTCCTTGATGAAGTGCCTGTCAATCTCAATATGCTTCGTTCTATCATGTTGAACAGGATTATGAGCAATGTTTATAGCAGCCTTATTATCACAGAAGAGTTTCATAGGACTGCTGTCAGTGAAACGCAAATCACGTAATAAAGTTTGGAGCCACAAAAGCTTACAAACACCATGAGCCATGGCTTTATACTCTGCCTCTGCGCTAGATCTAGCAACCACCGATTGCTTTTTACTTTGCCAAGTAACCAAATTCCCTCCAATAAAGGTACAATAGCCAGAGGTAGAGTGTCTATCATTCACAGAACCAGCCCAGTCAGCATCAGTAAGAGCCTCCAACCACAAATGACCATGATTAGAGAATAGAATTCCTCTTCCTGGAGCTGATTTGAGATACCTCAAAATACGATAAACTGCATCCAGGTGTGAAATACGAGGATCGTGCATAAACTGGCTAACTACACCCACTGCATAGGTAATATCTGGCCGGGTGTGAGCTAAATATATCAGTCGCCCAACAAGTCGCTGATACCTCTCCTTTCGCCCATATCTCCACTCAAGTGATGATTTGGCTCAATAGGAGAATCTACAGGTTTACAACCCAACATGCCTGTTTCTTCCAAAATATCAAGAATATATTTTCGTTGAGAGATAAAAATACCTCTATCAGATCTTGCCACTTCCATTCCAAGGAAGTATCTCATCGCTCCCAAGTCTTTAATCTCGAATTCTTGGGCAAGTCGAGACTTCAAATTATGAATTTCATTCACATCGTCACCTGTCATTATTATATCATCAACATAAACAATAAGAACAGCAATCTTACCATCACTTCTCTTAATGAATAGAGTATGGTCAGCATGGCTCTGTTTGTAGCCGAAACTCAGCATGGCCTTTGAGAATTTGCCAAACCAAGCCCTAGGTGACTGCTTCAAACCATACAGTGCCTTCTTTAATTTGCACACCTTTCCCTCACTTGCAGCGGAAGAAAAACCTGGTGGAATATCCATATACACTTCCTCATCCAGATCACCGTGGAGGAATGCATTTTTTACATCAAACTGTTGAAGTGGCCAATTCAGGTTAGCTGCACAGGAAAGTAGAGCTTGCATAGAATTCATCTTTGCTACTGGAGCAAATGTCTCCTCATAGTCAATACCGTAGGTTTGAGTGAACCCTCTGGCGACCAATCTAGCTTTGTATCTGTCAACTGTACCATTTGCATTCTGTTTAACAGTAAATACCCACTTACATCCCACTGATTTCTTTCCTCCAGGATGTGGTACTAGCTCCCAAGTGCCATTCTTTTTCAAAGCTGTCATCTCCTCTACCATAGCTCTTTTCCATTCGGGTATGACAAGCGCATCCTTCCAATTCTGTGGAATAGATATAGAGGAAAGAGACGAAACAAAGGCATAATATGAAGGAGATAAACGATCATAAGACACGAATTGGGAGATGGGATACAGAGTACATGATCTTTTCTCTTTTCGAATAACAATAGGACGATCATTAATAACAGGAGGTTCAATAAGAGAATAATCACTACTAAATAAGTCAGCTGAGAGAGGAGAATCATTACCAGATGAGTCAGTTGAGGAGTCTGGAACTGGAGTAGGCAACGGTGATTGACGGAGTGGTATCAAATGGGAGGACTTCCTCTCTTTCTGTCTAGCATAGGTCTTCAAGTTACCTTGCAACCGTGCTGGAAGTCCATCAATGTCATCGCCCATGCCATGTGTTGCCTCTTCAACAGATACTGTTTCTTTCTCTCCCTCAACATGATTATAAAATAGGCGCTCCCCCTCACCATGATTATACATAGTAAACATCTCTTCCTCCTGATTAGACTCCCCCTGAAGAGATGACTTGGAAAGAGAATAAAAAGACTCTCTTTCCCAACAAGTGACATCCATTGAGACCAAAAACTTCTTAGAATGTGAATCATAACATTTGTAGCCCTTCTGGGTAGGAGAGTACCCAACAAAAATACACTTATGGGCTTTATGACCCAACTTACCCCCGGAGGGGTGGAGTGCATGGACAAAACACACATAACCAAAAACTCTTGGGGGAAGAGTGATAGCATGATAACTGCTAGGAAGACACAATATGGGAGTCTTGAAGTTGAGAACACTGGATGGCATACGATTAATAAGATAAGCGGTAGTTAAAATGGCTTCTCCCCATAAGAATTTTGAACATTCATGGTAAACAAAAGAGACCGAGCAACCTCAGCCAAATGACGATTCTTGCATTAAGCAACTCCATTTTGTTGTGGAGTGTCAACACAAGTCGTCTGAAATAGAATACCACGCTCATCAAGAAAAGCCCTAAAACTTTTATCAATATACTCAGTGCCATTATCACTATGGAAAATTTTAATTTTTGCATCAAACTGAGTACTCACCATCGCATGAAAAGATCGAAAATAAGAAAAAACTTCACTCTTTGATTTAAGTAGAAACACCCAAGTAGCACAAGAATAACAGTCGATAAAAGTGACAAACCAACGATACCCCTTAAGAGAAGTAACAGGAGAGGGCCCCCAGACATCAGTGTGAATAATCATAAACGGGGACTCACTTCTTTTGTTAATAGGTGCATAAAAAGAACGCTTATGTTTTCCAAGTTCATAGGCTTCACAAAAAAACTGACTCCAAGGACAATGTTTAGTTAGTGTAGGAAAAAATTTTTCTAAAATCCCATAAGATGGATGACCCAATCTACAGTGCCACTGATGTAACATAGAGAGACTTGGACTCATATCTACTTGCAGAGCCAGACCACTTGGCATGGGTGAAGGAGACGGACGAGGAGAAGACTCCAAATAATAAAGGCCATCACATGATCTACCACTGCCAATCACCTTCCCGTACCCAGTTCCTGAAAGACACAATGTGTAGGAAAAAAGGTCACTGAGCAATTTAAGGATTGTGTAAGACTACTAACGGAGAGAAGATTAATAGGAAAATTTGGCACATGAAGAACTGAAGAAAGGGAAAGGGTTTGAGAGCAGCGAATGGAA
Source organism: Rhododendron kiyosumense (assembly GCA_019656275.1). Taxonomy (NCBI): domain Eukaryota; kingdom Viridiplantae; phylum Streptophyta; class Magnoliopsida; order Ericales; family Ericaceae; genus Rhododendron; species Rhododendron kiyosumense. Next base: position 72,122 of record BPLS01000447.1, read on the forward strand.
CCTTTCCCTGAAATAACACCAGATAGGGATCCATCTGCCACTCGAATCTTATCCTTACCAGAACATGTAGAGTATGAGTCAAAAAATGAAGAACAACCTGTCATATGATCTGTGGCACGAGAATCTATGATCCACGGAAAAGAGGATGCATTAGCTGGAATACTTGTAGAGAAAGCTGCAGGGGAGGTAGGAACTATAGTAGATGGAGTATCAAGCTTAGCCAGTAGGCACCTGAGAGCTTGTATCTCCTCCCGAGAAAGAGGGCCAATTGGAACATGGTTGGGATTACCCGCCATATCAACAGAAGGTAATGAACAAGTACCAGACAATAACAATTCCCCAAAACAACTCCAATCAAGGGAATCAACTCAAAATAAGCAATACTCAATCAATTGGGCCAGAAGATATAGTAACAATCTACTAAAAAATGCTACAAGAACAATCCAGGAGCTAAACTCACTTGGTCAATTCAAACTGACTCAGTCAAACTCAAATAGCAGCAGCGGAAGCTTGAAAGTACCTGACCTGAACGTGAAACGACTTGGAAAACTTCAGCGAGCTCCGGTGAGGGAAGGCAACGCCTGAAAGCAGTGGTCAGAGGTTCGAATAGGGCCAGAAGACTGTCGGTTAACCCTAGGTTTCAAATCTGAGTGGCAAATAGGGCTGAAACTGGTTGATATAGTAGAATGCTAGCGACACTGTTCATCAGTTACTGTTCACGCGACACTATTCATCGGTTACTGTTCATGCAACATTGTTCACGCGGCACTGTTCAAGATTGGTGCAAGGGAAATCCCACATTAGGGTTAGGATCTCTACTCTGATACCATGTAAAGTTGAGAGACGACAGTATCGATTTGTGGAAAACCCAAATTAGGGTAACTTTCATTAAACTGGGTATATATACAACGCAAGATACAACAATTACAATGAGATACTAACTAATTAACTATTTACATACTAAGGATAAATAAGGAAACTCCATACAATGAACTAATTCATTAATCTAACAACAATGAAGAGTATAAGAAGAGGGTCTTCCTAAGGGAATGACAGGACAGTTTTCCAGAAATATACTTACTCATAGATTTGTCAAGTAATATGAAGAATATAAGCGTGAGGGCACCCTCACTTCAATAGCTAGCTTTTGGGGTTGAGTTTTACCCAAGACCGTGTAACAATACTAACATTACCTTCTTTCTCTACAAAATAGAAGTGGGATACTATGAATATAGGTGTTTGGGTATTGTGAATTCAAGTATTCAAGCAAGAACTCTGATTTGGTCATCATCCTTTCCAACAATGACACTCTTGCAAAGCGTTGGCACCATAATGATGTTAGTCTGTTGTGCATCGATGTCTTTAGATGAGAACGCTTAAGATTGCAGAATATAGAAATGTATGGCAAACAGGCTACTGAAGCTTGACTGGAGCCAAGTACAATGAGCTGGGGCTGGACTTCTAGTTTGGGCTGTCAGGTCCCAGTGTAACGTGGGGTGGCCTCAGATTGGTCACTTGGCCAAGTTGTTTCAGTCCTTGTTAATGGTGGCAAGCAGTTTTTATGGCTGCTACGTGGATTTGTACTTTGAAGTAACAACAAGCATATGTGTGCTTCTTGGCGTATAACATTGTTCTTAATCATATATTCTGCATATTGTATAACTTTTGTTCTCTAAGTTGTAACATGATCGTTCATTATCTTACCTGCTGCAGGTGGCTTGTACTCTGGGGGCAGTGCTCAGATGGTTGAGAATTCCCTGAACCTTCATGGTGATGAGATACTGTACGTTGGTGACCATATATACACAGATGTAAGTCAATCCAAAGTTCATCTACGATGGCGGACAGCATTGATTTGTCGAGAATTGGAAGAAGAGGTTAGCGTGTAGTGTTTTACAATTATCACTTTTGGGTTATGGATTTGGTTTTTGTGGATGTCCAAATCGTTTTCAAGATGGAGAAATCTGTAGCAACAATAAGCATATTGCTGATCTACAAGGTACATGAAAATTATACAGTCTCTGACCAGAGCTAGAGAGCACTCCCCATAAGGTTTGAAGAAATTATGAATATTACTTGACTTGAACACTTAGTTCCTCAGTGAATCACTGTAATCTCAAAGCTTACTCCATCAATTGTTTGGGGATGTCTTTTACGTTGCTTTTATGTGCTTGGCTTCGAGAGTGGTAATTGGTGTTTTCCTTTTATGGTGGAATTCTGATGCTGCAGTATAGCGCTTTGATTCGTGGTCGAGGTCATCGAGCTACACTGGTGGAGCTTATAAATCAGAAGGAAGTTGTTGGTGACCTCTTTAACCAACTTCGTCTGGCTCTGCAGAGGAGAACCAAGGGGCGTCCGGCACAGGTAAGTTTGCAACTTTCCGTTATTCGTTTATATAGGTCTTTTCTGTTCAAAAAGAAGAAGAAGAAGTCATATTGGTCTTCCCCCTCGCCCGCTATTGTATGTATCTTGTTGCATTCTGCTCTCTAGTGACATAGTTCTTGTAATTGGCAATTTATATCATATCCAGTCCACCCTGCCTTAATATTTTCTGTCATTATGCATTAAACATCATTTTTGTGGGTATTTGAAGCAAGGAATTGCAATTTGTGTGCATTTAGGTCTATTTTCTGAACTTGGTTTCATTATGGTCATTTGAATGCTGAGTTCTGAAGTTTTCTGCTTCTTTTCCTGGATGAGTCGATGACTACTTGAGTACTTTTAGATTGTTTTAGTATGTTTCTGTTAGGCCAGTGGGATGAACAAGTTTGGTTGTGAGTAGTTCTCCATTCGTAGGTGTAGCAAGCTTCTTTTTGTGCCACTACTTTTTTTTTGGTAAGTAAATTTATTTATACCAAACATGCAAAGAAGCTACAATCCACAGGGGCATACCCCAGGAACAACAAAGCTCAGCTCAATGTCAAAAGACAAGGAAAGGAAACCTATCTACCGATTGTTTACATAAAAAATACAAGAATCCAAAAGCCAATCATCACAAATCCGCCTATTGCACGCAGTGAACTTTACTAAAGACCAAGAGCTCGACTTTGCCCTGACACCATCAAAAATGACCCCAGCAACATCGGCCACACCATGGCTTTTTTGCTGAAAAATTCTCAAATTACGCTTCCCCCACAAGCTGTAGATGACAGCAACTAGAGAGAGTTTGTAAATTGCATTTCTCTGACCCTTCCCCCTTCTATTCTGCACAGCCCATTCAAGCTCTTGAGACGGCAAAACATTCCGAACAAGGCCATTCCTTACCAAAACTTGCTTCCACACTGCAGAGGCAAAAGAACATTCAAAAAAGAGATGCGCATGGGACTCTAACTCATCCCCACAGAGCACACACTGAGGAGTAAAAGACAAGCCCCAGCTCCCCAATTTATCTTTATTTGCTAGTCTACCCCAAACAGCAAGCCATGCAATAAAACTCCATCTAGGAACCCGTTGAGTAAACCAGATAATGCCATGCCAGGTTTGAAAAGGTTTTCTATGTCTACAAGCCTCCCAAGCTGTCTTCACAGAGAAAGGCCCATCAGCAGATAAGGTTCACACAACCCTGTCGCATACAGTAGGATTTGGGATAAAATCTGCAGGAGTGTGATGCATGATCTGAAGAATTGTTCTACTCCTTTGTCTTGGCCACATCCAACAGCCTTGAACTATAATAGAAGAGAAGCATTCCCCCTATTAACCACCACATCCTCTCCAAAAGTCTGGTATAAGGCTCCCGATGGATGCCAATTATCAGTCCAAAGGAAAGTATCCTCTCCATTTCCAATAATAGACTTGATCCAGCCCTGGCATAAACCTCTCAGATTCAGCAATTTCCTCATCACCCAAGACACTTCACTAGGCATTTGAATCCCCCATACACTGCCCTTTCAAGATATATTCATGGACCCACTTAACCCATAAGTTGTCAGCCTTTTGGCTAAGAGCCCAAAGATGCTTCATGTTGACAGCTTTATTCCATTCTTTTAAAGTTCTAAAACCCTGTCCACCTTCATTCTTTGGAACACAAAGATTAGCCCAACTAACTTTGGCTCCAGAATGCTTCAAGTCTGCTACAGTCCACAAAAAAACACTCAGCACACCTTCAATTTCTCTGATAATACTCTGAGGTAAGGTGAAAATGGAACTCCAATAACTTTGAATGCTGAAAAGAACTGATTGAATCAATTGAACCCTCCCACCGTAGGATAAAAATTTCTGAGTCCAACTATGGATTCTGGCCAAAATCTTATCCTTGAGCACAGAACAATCAGCAGAAGTAAGTCTAGTACTAATTGAAGGGACCCCAAGTACTTGACAGGAAGTGTACCCTCAGGAATACCCAACAAATCTGAAAAGGATAGCCTAGAAAGAGTAGGCACCCCAGCAAAGTAAATAGTACTTTTTAATAAGTTGGGTTGCAGACCTGAGAAACCATAAAACTGCTTCAAGGCATTGAAAATGATCTGTAAAGATTCAGAATGAGCACCATTGAGGATAAAGAGGTCATCCGCAAAAGCTACATGTGAAATCCCCAAGGATTGACATTTAGGATGATACTGAAAGTCCCTAGTCCCAATGTTCTGAGTCAAGAGAGAGGAAAAAGCTTCTATAACTAAAAAGAAAAGGTAGGGAGAGATTGGATCCCTTTGCCTTAAACCTCTAGCTCCAGGAAAATAGCCAACAAGACCACTGTTTATCATAATAGAAAACATAGGAGAGGTGATACATGTTGGAATACTAGTATATTAGTATACTAGTATTATATGTTTAGTCCCACATTGCTTAATTACATTATGTAACGAACTATCCCTTTATATAAATAAACGATTATGTGTGAGGGTTAATTTAAGACCCTATACACCTTTTCCTCTCCAAACAACATGGTATCACCAGATTCAATAACCCACGGATTATTAGAGGCCACTCCATCCACCTCTCTGGTTCTCGTCCTCTTGTCAAGCCTCTTGTGTCGCCTTGGCCGACGGCTCCTCTTCTGACATTGTTAGTTTGGGTTCTGTTATTTTACATTCTTCTCTTACCTTAGACTCTGTTTTACATGTTCTTCGTTTTCCTCATAGTTTAATGTCGGTTAGTAAACTTACCCAATCCTTAAATAGTTCGGTTACCTTCTTTCCTGTTTATTGTAGTTTTCAGGATCTCCAGACGAGGAAGAAGATTGGTGGCGGTGTTGAGCGTGGTGGTCTATACTATTTTGACAATGGCGAACCTCCTGCCTCCGTTGCTCTTAAGACTTCTGTAGCTCCCTACAAGCATCACTGTCGTCTTGGTCATCCCTTTCTTCAGACTCTCAAACAGTTAATTCTGTCGTATTGTAGTCGTCAGTCTTTGCCATGTGAGGTCTGTGAGTTCAGTAAACATCGTCGTGTTTCTTTTCCACCTAGAGTAGAGAGTCAAGTGTCTCGTCCTTTTCATTTAGTTCACTCAAATATTTGGGATCCTGTGCGTGTTGCTTCACGTGGTGGTTTTCAGTATTTTGTTATTTTTGTGGATGACTATTCTAGGCTTACGTATGTTTATCTCATAAAAAACTGGTCAGACTTATACTCCATTTTCAAGTCTTTTTATATGGAAATAAAAACTAAGTTTGATGTTTTTCTTCGTATCTTTCGTTCTGATAATGCTGGCGAATATTTCTATAATGGTTTCTCTGCTTTTTTTTTATGAGCATGGTATTCTTCATTAATCTTCATGTTCTCGCACTCCCCAACAGAATGGGGTTGCCGAACAGAAGATACGCCATTTGACTGAGGTTGCCCGCACTCTTTTAATCCAGATGACGGTTCCCAAATCCTATTGGGGCGACGCCGTTCTCACTGCCGGATATCTCTTAAATCATATGCCTTCTCGCGTTCTTAGGGGCCAGATTCCCTATAGTATTTTGCACCTTGGTTGTTCTTTATATTCCTTACCTCTTAAAATTTTTGGGTGCACGTGTTATGTTCATGCTCTTGATCCCGGCCGTGATAAACTTGATCCACGCTCTATCAAATGTGTATTCCTGGGGTACTCTCGGACTCAAAAAAGTTATAAGTGCTATTCTTCCACTTTGCATTGCGAGTTTGTCTATGCTGATGTTACGTTTCATTAGTCGTTACCCTATTTTCTGACTTCCTCCCAAGGGAATCAGTCTGAGTATATGCATATTTTGGTTCCTTCCGGGCAACCTCAAAAGCAGCACCCCCCAATGTAGGTATATGTTTGTCGGGCAAAAGCTGCACAACCACCACCACCGCCTGCCACTGAGCCTCCTCCTCCGTTGCGAGATCTGAGTCCTCCTCCTTTGGCCCTTACTGCTCCACCTTCTCCTCTCATTGCTCTTCGTAAAGGTATTCGCACTTGTACTATCTCTCATCCTATTGCTAAATTTGTCTCTTATGATCATCTGTCCCCCACCCTTTGTGCTTTTACTGCTTCTGTTTCCTCTATCTTTGTTCTTAAAACTTTTTAGGGGGCCTTGTCCATTTCTGAGTGGCAGACAGCTATGGAGCAGGAGATCTCTGCGCTCCATGATAATGGGACTTGGGAGTTGGTTCCTCTACCCTTTGAAAAGTCAACTGTGGGGTGCCGCTGGGTATTCACTGTGAAATATCATCCTGATGGGTTTGTTAAGCGTTACAAAGCTCGCCTTGTTAGCTAAGGGCTACACCCAGACATATGGTGTTGACTATGCTGAGACCTTTTCTCTGGTTGCAAGGCTTGGTTCTATCCGTCTCCTTATTTCACTCCCCGCCAATCTTGGCTGGCCTTTATTTCAATTGGATGTCAAGAATGCTTTCTTACATGGCGACCTTCTTGAGGAGGTTTATATGGAGTAACCACCTGGGTTTGTTGCTTAAGGGGAGCGTTCTCAGGTATGTCGCCTTTGTAAACCTCTTTATGGGCTTAAACAGTCTCTCAGGGCCTGGTTTGGTAAGTTCAGTGATGCAGTTTTAAAATTTGGTATGAGTCGATGTCAGTTTGATCATTCTGTTTTCTCTCTCACATCTACTTGAGGCAAAGTGTTATTGATTGTGTATGTCGATGATATTATTATTACCGATGATGACCAGAAAGGTATTGATGCGTTGAAGGTCTTTCTACAGAGTCAATTTCATACTAAAGACTTGGGTAAATTGTGATACTTTTTAGGTATCGAGGTGGCACGATCTAAAGATGGTATTAGTTTATCGCAGAGGAAATATGTGTTGGATATCTTAGATGAGACTGGTTTGCTGGGGGCGAAACCTGTCGATACTCCTATGGATCCCAATGTCAAACTATGCATTGATCAAAGGGAGGCACTGTCTAGTCCTGATCAATATCGCCGTTTGGTTGGTAAACTGAATTATCTCACTAGTACACGTCTTGATATTTCATTTGCAGTGAGTATAGTGAGTCAGTTTATGTCTGCTCCTCATTTGCCACATTGGGATGCCGTTCTTAGAATTGAAAAGTATCTTAAGTCTCATCCTGGACGTGGTCTATTTTATAGAGCTAATGGTCATTTGCGTATTGAGGCCTTCATTGATTCTAATTGGGCAGGAGGTCCATTTGACAGGAGGTCAACCACTATATATTGTGTTTTTCTTGGTGGCAATCTTGTTAATTAGAAGAGTAAGAAACAGACCGTGGTTGCCTGGTCTAGTGCAGAGGCAGAATATAGAGCCATAGCTCACACCACATGTGAGATTGTGTGGGTGCGATCTTTTCTTGAGGAGATAGGATTCAATGTGCAATTGCCTATGAATTTGTATTGTGATGACCAAGTAGCAATTCACATTGCATCCAACCCTGTATTTCATGAGCGGACTAAGCATACGAAGTTGATTGTCATCTGGTACGAGAAAAGTTGACTGATGGGGTTATAGCAACTCTCTTCGTGTCTACAAGTGCTCAATTGGCTGACATATTCACCAAGTCATTATTTAAGCCCCGGTTGGAGATGTTATGTGACGAGCTGGGTTTGTGTGATATCTATTTCCCAGTTTGAGGGGGAGTGTTGGAATACTAGTATATTAGTATACTAGTATTAAGTGTTTAGTCCCATATTGCCTAATTACATTATGTAACGAAATATCTCTTTATATAAATAAATGATTATGTGTGAGGGTTAATTTAATACAAGCTCTAATTCAACGAACAAAAATATCAGGAAAGTTCATAGCAATCATTGTATCTAATAGAAAATCCCAGTCCACCGAATCATAGCTTTCATAAGATCCACCTTAATGGCACATCTAGGGACGCCATCATTTCTATGATAATTCCTCATCAACTAATGCATGAGTAAAACATTATCAACAATGCTTCTACCTTTAATGAAAGCAGATTGAGAATGACTTACAACATGCTGCAAAGTGTCCTGCATCCTGTTGGCCAGAATCTTAGTAACCACTTTATAGACCACATTGCAGCAAGCAATGGGTCTATAATCTTTTATTGATGAAGGGCTAGGAACTTTGGGAACCAAAGTAAGAGCAGTGGAGTTCCACTCCAGAAGCATGAAGCCTTTCTCAAAGAACAACAACACAGCAGCCACTAAATCAGAACATACAATCTCCCAATTCTGTTGAAAGAAGCTAGAGCAAAACCCATCAGGCCCAGGGGCCTTATCACCCTTGATAGCTTTAAGGGCACACTTAATCTCCTCCACAGAAACAGGTTTGATCAAATCATTATGCATGGCAGCTGGCACTTTCTTAGTAATAATCTGCTGAAGGCAATCCCTTGCATCTTGCCTCTGAATAAATTTTGTCTCCAACAACCCTTTGTAGAATTGCTGAATCTCCTCGGGCTTATCCAATCTGACCCCTTCCATGCTCAGCAAACTCAGGATCTTATTCCTCATTCGATTACTGCTAACCTTACGATGAAAAAACTTAGTATTCTGATCCCCCAAAGCTAACCAATGAACCCTTGATTTCTGCTTTTTAAAAAATTCCTCAGCACCACTTAATTCCATAAACACTCTGATTGCCTCATGTTCTTGCAGTCTAAGATCATGATTCCCAATATTCTGACTACAAAGCCTTTGGAAATGTTCCAAATTCTGCCCGGCTTCCACAACCCTCCCAGAAATATTAGGGAACAAGTGTCATTCAAATCACTCAAAATAGGTTTCAATCTTTTCAGTTTCAGAGACACCCTTAACATAGCAGATCCAGAGATAGGTATACTCTAAGAGCTAGAAACCAACTCCTTGAATTTATGATGTTTCATCCAAAAATTGAAAAACTTAAAAGGTTTTTTGCAGTTAACATCTTTACAAACAGTCACCAAAAGGGAGCAATGATCAGAAATACCTGGAGAATGAGCTAGAGCTTCAGAGTCAGGAAAGGTATCTAACCAGCTAGCATTAACCACCACTCTATCTATTTTACTCATATTAGCCCCACCACCACCTCTTCTATTTGACCAAGTGAACCAGGCACCTTTAGTAACCAGCTCCTCCATATTAATGTCAAACAAGCAATTCCTGGATTCAGAGGAAGCTGAGGCATCAAAATGCCCCACTCTTTCTGAACTCCTAACAACAACATCGAAATCCCCCATCTGAATCCAAGGTAAATCCCCAATGGTTGAATGCAGGAATCTCATAGAAGACAAGAGAGACCTCTATCAATCATAGAATTTGCTCCATAGCCAGAGGAGACATAAAACACTTTCTGGGATGCCAAGCAACTGACTTGAACACAAAGCAGCTGAGGAGAACTGAAGCTACTGAACACCAAAGAAACACCTAGTAGATTAGGATCCCACCCCAAAAGAATTCTGGCAACACCCTGACCCCAGAGTTATCAAGCATTGACCAAGATACCAACAGAAGCAAGATTTTCTTGTTGAACCTTAGCTTCCAAAACACTACAAAAGCACAACTTCTGCAAACCAATAAGAGACTTAATCTCTTTTGTTTTAAGGGGTTATTCCCCTTTTGTTCCAGCTAGCAATCCTGAATTTAATTTAACATTTATTCTTCCTGTAGACACCCTATTCTGGACCATCCGGATCAGCACGTTTTCGGTCTTTTCGCTCATTATTTTTGGCCCCAATGATGATGAACGGTCGAGAACTTCCCGAGGTCGAAGGAAGGTCGTGAGCTTTGTGTGTGGGACCCTCCTCTTTCAAACCATTTCAAACCCCTTCAAAACCCTTCAAATCCAGAGCCAAATAAACCTCAGCAGGCCACACCTGGCTTACGCCACCCTTTCCTTGGCGTGCGCCAGCATTTCGCCACGTGTTGGACATCGACCGTTGACCGAGTTTGACCTGGCGCACGGTGGCTTAAGGGTGGCGTACGGAGGGGTCAAGGCCGGTCAAATCACCGCTTTTCTGTCACGTGCTCGAAATTTTGTAACTGCCACAGTACACTGCAGAACCCCCCTGATCATTCCTCTGCAGGCCCGTCCCCCTCTCTCTCCTACATACCCCATCAATGCAAGTCCCATGCATTTAATGCATGGGAGCTCCCTTCTTAACCTAACCCAGCCCCATTTAACCTCAGCTGATCACCCTGATCTCAGTCCCTCTCTCCTCTATAAATGCCAACCCTTGCATTCATTTGCAAGGGTTAAGCACATTAACTCTCCAAGCCCACTCACTCCCTTCCTCCCCTCTCTCTTATTCACTCATTGAAAGAGTAAGGGACAGACCCATACACTCCTCTCCACTGATCAATCACCACACAGCCTCCATCTTCAACCCCCAAAGCTCACCTTCTCCCTTTCGTCTCTTGCACAAAAAGGTATACCACCTTTGTGGTGCTTTCTGTTTTCAGACCCTGAGGGGAACCAGAAAGGTTCTGGCTAGTAACTGATACTAGACCAGGCCTTCCTCTGGTAAAATAAATCAGTCGTGATGGACTATCTATGGCGCACGCTAACTATTCTATGCCGTACGCCAGCTCTGGCTGTATGAGCACAGTTGGCGTGGGGATCATGGAGAGTCTATTTAGTGCTCTTTTCCTTTATGTCATCACCATAGCATGCTAATAACCAGTTTATTGTTTTCTGTACTTTAGAGCTTTTAATGTAGCTTTCAATACTCGTACTGTCTTTACATTTTAAAGGCCTCTGGGTTACTTCTGGTCATGATCCAGAGCCCGGATGATGTAAAGCCAAGCACTGACTAATGAGCAAGCCTGGCGTACGGCCCCCTTGGGGTGGCGTACGGCATTCTTGACACGGGCCAGTGTGTGGCCCTTATATCACAGGTCCGTCCCGGCCTTTTATTTCTTCCCCACTCTGTTTATGGGGTTCTTGGTGCCTTTTCTTGGCTTTTAGCCATTTCCTCTTACCCACCTGCCTGTAATATGTACTTAAAATCATATACTGAACTGCGTGGTTTGTCCTGGGTGTGCACTGGTCCATTCCAGAGCCCAGAGGGTTGAGAGCAAGAGCCGTGAGAGATCAGAGAGGTAGTGTACGCCAGCCCGAAGGTGGCGTGCGCAGGGTGTGTTGGCGTGCTACGATTCTGTCGTGGCGTGCCAGCACGTCGCCTGCTCACGCACCCTGCGAGCAGCGTACATCATCTTACCGGACTCTTCACAGTGCTTGTCCTCAATCTATGCTCCTATGTTTAATTCAATTCAAGTAAGCAAACCATCATCCATAAGCATTTTGTCATATAACTGCAAGCTGTTACAGTATTAACCCCTATTAACTGTTCCCCCGCCCTAACTGGCTAAAAATGATCAAATGAGAGAAAAATGCAAACGTTTTACAAAATGCCCGAGTAGAGACCGATCTCCGGATTGGGCGAGAGGGGGTGCCATAAAACCCTTCCCCTCTCGTAACCTGGCTCCCGAACCTCAGATATCGAAGGTGACGACGGACCAGTTTGCACCTCTTCAAATCAAATCAAACCCCCTTTTTCAAATCAAATCAAAAACGTAGCAAACGTTCTCGAGTTCGGTTCCTTGGGTGCCTCACCGCTAAAACCCGAGTGGCGACTCTGAATCGAAGCGTTTCGCCGCGCCGTATTTTCAAAGAGGGCCGCAAACCAAAATCGGGCGATTTTCGGGGCGTGTGCCCACACTTCCTAACACAAACCCCCCCCCCCTTAGCAGGACCATTATCACCAACCTTGCCAACATTTCCTTAAGAAAGAGAAATGGAAGGAGAGGATGAAACCTGTGGAGCAACAACACTGAAATCTGCTGCAATTGCTGCCATCACACTATCTAAACCCTCAGCTGGAGCACCAAAGAGATCATCAGGTAGGTTATCCATCTCACCCACACCTCTAGCACTATCACTCCCAATCAGATCATTACTAGCATCTTGCAGAATATCAAAGCGATTAGACTTTTTTGCAGAAGGATGCTGCCCACTGTCCAACACTGTCCTCTTAGGGGAGCCAACTCCATGGCCAGCACCATCTACAAAAATAGGACCACCAACATTTACAACACCAGAACCCTCAGAAGAGCTATCCAGAACTAGGTCAATAACTGTAGGCCTACTAGTGGAAGCAGGCACAGAGTGAAGTGAGGAAGGAGGTCTAATGCCCCCTACGCCAGGAGCTTCCTGCTCAAAGTCCTTACCACCTGCCGCTCTTGAGAACTCAAAGCCATTCTGCTCTGAGCCTTAGCAATAACCTTCTTAGGGCAAGTAGAGGACCCATGACCAAATACCATACAATCAGAACACATCATAGGCTTCCAAGGGTAATGAACCTTGATCTCCACCACATCACCATTAGCATCCTTCAAATCAAAAGAAGTAGGAAGGGGAGAAGAGCAATCCACTTCAACACAAATCTTAGCAAAGCTAATCCATTTACCAGACTCAGTAAACTGATCCACATACAAAGGTCTTCCCACTGAGCTAGCAATATAGCTAAACCCCGGACCAATCCAAAGCTTAAGAGGTATATTATAGAAATGAACCCACAAAGGAATGGTAGACAACTGATCATTTTCCAGCTTAAGATGGGGATGCCAGAGCTTAAGAATCAGCAACTTACCTCCAAAATGCCAAGGACCACTCTCCAACAACTGATGGAACTTCTCTCCTTCAAATAAGAAGAAAAATCCTTTCTCGTTCAATAAAACATCACGTATCCCAAACCTAGCCCAGATATTCATAGCAATTTTCCTAACTGCAGTAAAGGCTAGTTTCTTATCCCAAAAATGGCCCACAATACACTTTTCCCATTTAGATTGCCCCAACTCTTCAACATCTTCAGGAGGGGACACTACCACCCTATCATTAAGAATAATAGGGGGAATATACTCAAGCTTCATCTTCTCCGGCACAACCATAGATTCAGGAACCCCCTTCACCCCTTCCCCAGGGCTATTGTTTACCGCATTCCCTCCAGCCATAATATTACTCCAAGAAAGGCCATTACCTGGCCCAGAGGAAATAGCCTTACCCTCCAATAACCTACGCAAACGAGCATTCTCAACATTCAACTCTTTAATCTGGCACATAGCAGGCATGTCCGTGAAACAAGGTTTCAGATGATTCTCATTAAGGATCGTAACAGATTCCAATAGATCAAGACCACATACCGGAGAACCAGGAGCATGCAACCAAAAAGCCTAGCACCATTGACAGAGGAAACAACACGAGTGTTCTTAGAAGAAGCCCGAGGACTGCCACACTGCGAAACCCTAGGCTTTCGTAGCGACGAAACTGTTGGCAAAGGAATACCAGACAAATTCATATCTAACGTCCCAGGATCAAGAGAATTACCAGGAGAATGATTTAACGTGACCACGACATCACCCACACACGTCGAAGTAACCAAAGCAGAAGTCCCACAAACCAAATTCGAATCCAAAAGCACAAAATCCATAGCAAAACAACACAAAACAAATCACAGAAGGCAAAGACAGAGATCAATTACCAACAACTAGAGGAGAATGAAGAAGAAATCAGTGAGAAACGACCAGTTGAGCATCTCGTCAAAATCGCCTCGTTCTACCCATTGTGCCAGTACTCATTTAAGGGATAACACTTTGATTAGTCTGAACACTAATGTAATCTTCTTTGACCTCTTTCCTTTCTTTCCGGCAAAAAAGAGAAACCATTAGAGGCTCTCTAACCAATGGAATGGTTAAGTCAGCAAGGAAGCAAGAGTTGTTGGTTGATACAATTCGACCAGGCTAGAAACCAAAGGCAAAGATTGAGTAGATTGTGAGTCAGAGTTTTGGTACCCACCGTCACTACCTTATCCTGTCTTCTCTTCTCCTGTTTGTTGGCAATTGGGATCCGTTGGTTCCATACCCAGGATGGGGTACCCGTTGCCATGATTAAAAGTCATCATGTGTTCCTCAAGGAACTTGTGAGAGTGGCTCTTGTCAAACTCAAGTGGCTCCTTTGCCACAAGCTTTCTTGAACCATTGGCTGATTGGACATGACATAATCATTCCTAGCACGCACGTCCCACTTGTTGGTGGTTGTTAGAGTGTTACTTGTGCTTCATTTGCGTGTCCAAGAAGGCTTGTACCTCCTCAATCAATAAGTTTATTGTTATTTTTTTATCGGCGAAAGTATTGTTAGAATAGTTAGATTAGCACCTTTGGAAGATGAGTTGAACTCCTAACCTCCTTTCTCCCGGCACCTAAGGGTTGTTTGGTTCGATGGAATCAAAGTTGGAATTGAATGATCATTCCAATGGCATACTTATTCCTATGTTTGGTTCACCATTAAATGATGGAATGATCATTCCAAATGGAATCAATCGTCATTCCACTAAAACAATGAAGGAATTGTCATTCTATTTCTTTGACACTCCAAAATTACTTGTGTCACTCCAAGATTTACTATTGCCACACCAAAATTACTATTGCCACTCCAAAATTTACTATTGCCACTCCATTTCATTGGGGATGATAATGACTATTTGTAAGCACAACCAAACTTGGGAATGGGAATGGATATTCCAAGCTTATTTCATTCCATTGTCAATTCTATTCCATCGAACCAAACGTACCCTAAGTGCATTCCTAATGCCATTGGGCCAAAGGCCTCTTGGCCTCAATCAATTATTTTCCCAACTATGCTCTGGTAACACTTTTTTGCGCCGATTGTTCTTCGGACGCCCTTCGTGCCGAGTATTGTACCGGTCAGGCGCTCTTCGTGTCGATTGCGTAATTGTTCCGATTGTTCTTTGGACACCCTTCATGCCTAGTATTGTACCGGTCAGGCACTCTTCGTGTCAATTGTGTAACTCTCCACTCGGCATTATCCTTGTAAGATTTTCTGGCTTCTTAAACTGGTCAACTTCTTCTTACTCAGCAATATATTCTGTCGGCGCCTAGTTGGCGTAGCCTCGTGCCATGGTCTCTTATTTACTTAACTACGTCGTACATATCTAATTTATCTTGGCTTTTTACTCATAACAATTGGTCTTTATGATTTCACCTCCCACAGTAGGGAAGACTATCAGATTTTATCCTGATAGCATCAACTCATTCAACAGAAATAATGACTGCCACATCTTAGCTATGTGTCATGCTGTTTAACGGTACTTGCAATTGAATAAAAAGCTTGTATTTCATCTAAAGCATTTTTCTGCCTTTTGTTGGTCTTGCAATTGGCATTTGGCATCTTCAACTTGAACCACATCACTCGTTTCTGGTATATCCTTAGTCTTTGTTACAAGTTGTTCCACATTATAACCTCCAAAAACTAGTATATGAGCTTGGGCAATCTCTCCACTCATTGCCAATCAGTTTTGAGTGGGATGCTTTAACATGGTATTTGAGCTAGGCTTTAGGAGGCTTTTGCACAAGACTCTCTTGGTTGATTGCCCCGCTGTTTATGCCATAAGTGCACCTCGTTTCGTTATGATCCCAATGTTATGAATCCTCTGTTTACCTTTCCACGAGCGGGTTAGGGGTTGTACGTACGGAGGAGTGTTACAGTTTGTCCCACATTGGTTAGGTATAACCTCCAAATGCTAGTATATGAGCTTGGGCAGCCGCTCCACTTATTACCAATTGATTTTGAGTTGGATGCTTTAACAATCTTTAATCACATTCTAATTCATGTAGCAAAGGACTGTAATTTTTTGATCAAATACTACAATGAGTATTAATTTTGCAGGCTGTGGCATTTAGTGAATGGATATCACCAACCGAACATGTCTTTTGTGAACTATAATTTCTCGAAAGTCATGTCTTTTGTAAATATGCAGTAACTTTTAAAAGTTATGGCCAATTGTCGAATGTGCGTAAGGATCCTAGAATTGTATTTTTATGAATCGACGCAAGAGCACGATAGACGTGTCCTGTGATCAGTGGTTCTTACCTGACAAACACCATAAATAAGAGGATCATAACCATTTTATAACAACATAATAAGTTAAAGAATTTGTGCCCATAACTTCCTAGGGGAGTTCAATGGAAAACTTCCTTGAATCGCTATCTTCAGGTTTTTAATGTAAGGACTTTGTCTGCAGGCAACTTTCCTGCCCATAAGCAAACTCTGTAGGGTGACGGTTCATGCATTCCATTTCCATGTCCACTTGGAATTAGAGGAAGGGTTTCCACTTTCCGTAGAGATGTTTGCAACATTGGGGAGGACCATTCCAAGCTCCCAACCCAAGTATTAATTGGGACTAAAGCTTGCAGTGATGAGTTAAACTTGAGCACATAGAAGAATTTATGTGAAAATAAAGATCCTTTTATGGTGCTTATTCGCCTCACTTGCATTTGACCTCCACTATCAAGGAAAATGTTGACTTCCATGCAAAGTTCTTGCCTTTCAGTTAGTTGTGCTGCTTTCATTTGTTGTACCTTCTCCCGCTTTGGTAATTATCCCATCCAATGCTATAGTAAGTCTGGGTGGCCTCTCCATACTTTGCTAACTGGTTTTGAGTATCAAAGCTAGGCTTTTGGACAAGATTTTGTGTTTTGTCATTGATTGATTTCTCCATTGTTTGTAGCAATTTATTTCCTTGTAATCTCTATGATCTAGATCGTTTGTTTAGCCATCCACATTGGAGTCAGACGTCGCACGTGTGGGGGAGTATGGTAAGTTGTCCCACTTTGTTTACATCCAAACTAGTATATGAACATGTGTGGCCTCTTTTGTAATTTCCAGTTGGTTTTACTTTGGATGCTTTTCGAAATTTAATTCATTTGTATATGTGACAACAAATGATAATGTTGGTGAGTGTATATAACATGGTAAATTTGTAATTGAATAATGCAGTTCTTTTGTATCAGAAGATTTATTTTATGTTGCATGATCAGACCCTTGCTGCAACCAACATGGATGATCAAGAACTCACGGAAAGCATTCAGAGGCTACTTATTGTAATGCAAAGACTGGACCAGAAAATTGCTCCGCTGTTGGAGACTGATGGAGAGCACTTCAACAGAAGGTTAGTCAAGGTTTGAGAACCTGTTTTATTTGTTCGCCTCTTTTGTATCTAGTCTCAATGTAGTACAAGTTCTCAGTCTCACTAACTGATGCAATGGTAATTCAGTTGAATACATGGCTGCCTGGGTCAAAATGTGCTAAGCCTACATAATTTCACAGTTCATCACTTTGTTTACCTTTGCTATTTTGGTCGATGGATTAAACATCATTTACTTAAGCCAAATTGGAATATACAGAACTGATCCCAGTCATCTAATCTTGACTCAAAACTGGTCCAGAATTATAATTAGGAATTTGTGATTATCAAGCCCCCCTTTATTTAGCACTTGTTGAAAGGGGCTCATTTGTTGAATGTATGTCGCAAAGTTAGCATGGAAAGAAATGCTTACCTCCAATAACAGTATTTGATAGAGTCAACTTATCAAAAAAGTATTTGATAGAGTCAAAGCCTCAATGTGAGAATATTGTATTTGAAGTTCCTAATGCGCAGTTTGGTTGTGGAGAGGGCATGTATGTGAGGAAGGACTTGGGATCTTCAAGGCTGGAATATGTCATCCTTTGTTTTGTCAGCAATTAAAGGGAGCGTGTTGGGCACTTTCTTTTTCTCTTACGTCCTTCTTTTTATTGTTTAAAGTATCATCAGTAATACATCCCACCTCATATCACAAGATAAACAAGTCAGGCTGATACTCAAAGATGCATTGTGTTGCCTATTATATACTCCCTCTGTCGCAAATTGCTCATCCATTTTGATCTGTAGGGCTATTTAAAAAATTGCCTATATTTCAAATTTTGTTTTTTTTATTTTTTTTAACTTTTAAAACTTTTTTTAATAAACTAATTGAGATCTATCAGTCTAGATCCGTATTTCACACAAAAGTGTTATAAATTAAAAAGTATACACAATTCTTTGAAAGGTACGAAATAGTGAAAAGGGACCAGCAATTTGGGGTGGAGAGAGTACTGATTAATATGAAATAGGATGGAATAGTGTTGAGGAACATTTGTTGGTGGTCT
This sequence comes from Rhododendron kiyosumense, assembly GCA_019656275.1. Classification (NCBI taxonomy): domain Eukaryota; kingdom Viridiplantae; phylum Streptophyta; class Magnoliopsida; order Ericales; family Ericaceae; genus Rhododendron; species Rhododendron kiyosumense. Next base: position 90,475 of record BPLS01000447.1, read on the forward strand.
CTCTCTCTCTCTCTCTCTCTCTCTGTACATGTTTATGCGGTTTGATGCTTTAGGACTTCGAGTTGACACGCTGACCCCTTTTGTGTCAGGTGGGGTTTTCTTTCCCGTGCAGGTCTATGGGATAAAAGCCACTTAATGAGACAAATTGAGAAGTACGTTATTCTGTTCTGAATCTTCTGATATCTTCAATTCATTTCATTGTATCTAGCCTTCCAGTTGTGGCAGAAACATTAGTTGTCCAGTACTGAGTATTCTTCTTTAGATGTTCTTTTCAACTACTTTGAATTGCAGGTATGCTGATATTTATACCTCAAGGGTCTCAAATTTTCTTCATTATACACCCTTCATCTACTTCCGCTCACAGGAGCAGGTAATCAACTGGTTTTATTTATTGCGGTTGATTTCTTTCCATAAGTGGTGTAGCATTCTAAAGAAATAAACTGGGACCAACATATTCTGGAGTTGATGCTTAGTTTCTTTCCGGCTTTCTTATATTTTTTCACATCAGGAAGATTTTAAGTTTTCTACACAGGCTTATTTAGACTTTTTGGGTGATTGATATATCCCTGTTGATGCATGGTGGTGGTGATTTCTTTTTGCTGCTGTGGGGCATTAGGTGGCATCCCGTTGATGCTTTTCATTTTCAATACATATCTTAGGTTACTGATTGGAACGATTCTCATTGAATACTAGTCTTAATACACGTTATTCTGGGTTTTGTTTATAAGTATATTGTGGCTTTACTTTTATGCGATGTACTGTAAATGCACTAGTTTCTCAGACTTTATGTTGTTGGTGTGTAATGTGTATTAGTTGAAAAACTCCTACCACTGCCTTTTTATTATTGCAATCATTAGGATCCTTGTGCATTACCAGTCCTTCCTAGAGGGCTTATGACAACTTCGGCTAATTTCTTATTCCACGATACCTTTGCCTTCTGAGTAGTGAAAACGATTTGTATTGTTTTTGGTCTGGAGGAGTAGAATGGTTTTTGGTGCTACTGTTAAATTTTGTTGAACTCTATGCACTCGTATTTCCAGGAAAACAGGGAACCTTCATGTTGGTTTTCCTCAAACTAAGTTTTGACCTCTAAGACTTGGTTAAAACATGTTGCGTTGAAAGTAAATCAGTCCCCTTTTTTTCTTTTTCAATTCTGATTTGGAGGATATAGGGATAAGTTACATATAAAATACAGCGCCTTCCTCTCCTTTTAGATTTCTTTGAATTTTCATGTCAACGATTTTATTTCTTTTTTCTTTTTATGGGGGAGGGGTTGTGAATTGCCTGTTTTTGTGCCAATCTGATATGTTCTGTTTTGTTTGTCCACTGATGCAGACACTTGCTCATGATTCATACTCATATCATCATTCAAAGCGTAATAATTCGGCTTAGTGGTAACAATGGTGAATTCACTGTGTAACGGTGGATTTTGTCAATCTTGAGGTTGTCAATGTTGTTCTCTTTCAATTTTGTAAAAGTTATCACCTGTCTTTAATGGGCATGCTCTGGGAAATTAAACCCAATACCCTTGGTGTGGTCTTTTATCTGCATATGTTTTGAAGTAATCTATGGTTCCTCTTCAATCTAGTTCTGGAACTAGCTCATGTTTTACATCTGGTTGCTTGTTTGGTTACGTCATCAAACAAGAAAATGACGCATTAATGTCGAGTGAATGTATGATGATTTGTTGTTTGGTTGCCTTTGTGCATACGCTGGATGGATCCCTGCACATTGGATCAGGGAAATTTGATAGCAGTTGCATTGCTTCAGTTGCAGTTGTGAATTAGACTGGGCAGCAGTGATGTATATATAATGTAATGTGGCTTCAATATTGCCTTGTGTCTCATCATCATCCCATGGAGTAAATCAGTTCGTGGATACACATGAGGTCCAAAAGAAACGAACGTGCTCCTTCCTTCAAAACAAACCAAACCATCGTTTTAGGGTCAGAGCGAGGCTAGCTGCCCCTGAAAAAGAAAATGTAATAAAAGTTATAATCATTATTATTTGTCCATTGTTTCAACTAAAGGTTTATAAATCTTAGGAAATCCTTTTTCCTATTTTATTTATTTTTCTTATACTAGTTGATAAGGGAATCTTGAAATGGTAAGGAAAACGTTTCTATTCATTTAATGATGAATTAGGTGATCACTGATTAGGCCAAACACAGTGGTATAATAAAGAATGGATAATCAAAAGTTGACACATCAATTTTTTATTATTTATTTAAGAGGTTGCTAAATTTAACAATATTGGGGTTCACAATGGTCATTCATAACCAAAATAAGGGGTCCATTACACTCTCTCTCTCTCTCTCTCTCTCTCTCTCTCTCTCTCTCTCTC
>BPLS01000447.1:92917-131610 GCA_019656275.1 Rhododendron kiyosumense
TCTCTCTCTCTCTCTCTCTCTCTCTCTCTCTCTCTCTCTCTCTCTCTCTCTCCTTCCTTTTGTTTTCTGCCATTCACTTTCCTCCATTACGTTTTTTTGGGCAAAAATATATCGAACATATGGTGTTCTTCCTGGTGTTCTCTATCAAAACAACACCGAAACTTTTTATTTTCTTCCTATTCTTGTAGCCTATCTAACCAAACTAATATCACAAATTCATGTATTCAACCACAGGGGGAGGAACAAAAAAAGAATAAAACAGAAACGGAAAAGAAGAGTGAAATACCCTAATCCGGCAATGATGGGTTGGATTATAGATGATCGAGAGATATGAGCTTCACTTTTGGAGAGAAAGAAAGAGAAACAGTTTGTAGGTGAAGTGAAAAAGATATAGAGCAAGTGAAGAAGAGAAGAAGAAAATACTAGTTGAAACATGTGTATATACAAATTTTGAATCAGTTAACTTATGTGATGTGAGGTTCACAAATTTTGATTATTGAAAAAAGTTGCTAGTTTTGGTTATCCAAAATTTAAAATGTGATTATTTTTTAGGATGTTGCTAAATTTGATTATATCACTGTGAGCTATCTTTTGTACTAACATTGTTAACTTTAACAATAATTGACTTTTGATTATACCACATTGGATGGCCTTAGTAATTGGTGTTGCATTGTTAGCTGGTAATTAGGTCAATTAGAAATATCAATAATTACTTTTTCCAGTACAGCATTCAGAAAATGCTATCAAAAGTACTTGTACTAGCAGCCTCCAGAAAATGCTATCAAAAGTATTTGTAGCAATAACAAAACGTAATCGTGAGTGTATTTCATAGCCTTCTTCGCCCGCTATGAAATGCATTTTTTGTCCTGGCGTTACACCGTCAATAGCTGTTTGAAGCGTGGCGAGAATAAATAAACAAACGAGCAACAGTTGGTTATTCAACATCACGGGGAAGATTGGAGGCATCATGTTTCGCATGTGTACAAGTGTACACGCCTTGGTCCATAAGAGGACCAAGGCACATGTTTCGCATGTGTACAAGACACATGACCAACTTGTTTCTCCACAAATGCACAAAAACCAAATTGGCTAATGTTGCGGTCGTGCCAAGACTGGATTGCAGTCCAATTTCGTATCAAGGCCTAGATGCCTCATGCCAGGACTGAATTGCAGTCCAAATTCGTGCCAAGGCCTAAATGCCTTAAATCTGACTTCGTATTGAGCAATTGCGTATGACCTAAGGGGTGATGTCGTACATGGTTCGTGGTTTGCTTTGTCGGGATAAGGATTTAGAATTTCCCAACCGTATGAAAAATGAAAAGAAAAGAAAACAGAACTGAACGATAAGGTAAATGAACTTCATTAATGGTTTAACGAAGTTTAGGTACAAGGAAATGAAAGAAAAAAAAATCTAGGTTCGGCTAGATTGGAATAAAAGATAAAATACTTTGCGAGAAAATAAAGATAATTTGCATAAGCGTTGGGCTTGATGGTGCTGGACCTTTGCCAATGCCTTCAATTCTGATATTTATAGCCAAAGGTTCCAAGCATTGAGCTACTTGAGCTGCTTCCAAATGTTCCAATGGGAAGCTACCACTTGTCTAAGCCTTGCTCTCCACTCCAAGAAAACAGCTGCAAGTCTGAAAAGCTTCCTTTTTGCCTAAAAACCAGTTAAAGCAAAAGGGATTTGCAGCAACACAACATCCCTAGGCCCTTGGAGCTACTTGTGAGCAGCTTGTGTGCATGGGATGTTTGTAAAAAGGGATGTTTGGCCCACCAAGGCAAAAAACGCATGCCTGGTTGAGCTGCTTGTGTTGGCAGCTTGCATGCATGCCATGTGTTATTGGACTTGCTTCATCCTGAAGAATAATAGTTGTGCAGGCCTTGAGCTACTTATAACCATGACTAAGTAGCTTATACAGACCTGATTGAGCTGCTTGGGCCACATGGGCTGCATGAATGCCATGTGTCCTTGCTTCATGCTGAGGGAAAATGGCTACAGGCCTTAAGCAGCTTGGCCGTTGAACTGCTTGCTAGAGAGAACCTTCTAAGCCTTGGAGCTGCTTAATAGAGAGAACCTTCTAGGCCCTTAAGCTGCTTGTGAGCAGCTTAGCCTTTGAGCTACTTGTGAGCAGCTTGCTAGGGAGAAGCTTCTAGGCCCTTGAGTTGCTTGTGAGCAGCTTGCTTCTCAAGCATGACTAAGTAGCTTATGGCCTTTTTGACTTGGTCAGTTTCAGGCCTGAAAATGGGCCCAAATATGAAGATCAATTTGGGCTTTAACTCAATTGGGCCGAACAAACCTAAGAATAGGCCCACAATATATTCGACCAAAGGCCTAAATCAATCAAGGCCTAATTCAACCAAGGCCCAAAATGTTAATTTGGGCCACTAATCCATTAAGAAATTCCTTTGTAGAATTTGGCCAAAAATGGGTGTAAACATTGCCCCCCACGCCTTGATTCTTTACTTTTAGGATCAAGACATGTATAAACAATAAAATTATTTTTGGCATCCAAACAGGCTTCGATTTCAATTTTAGCATGTCTTCTTTTGATTGCCTTGCTTATGGATTTAGTAGGCATTAGACATTTTTCATGCTCCCTCCAGGCCTTTGAAAAGATTCTCTAAATTCAGACCTTGGAATGAGTTTGCCAACCATCTTTTTGTTGGACAGGCATGTGAAAGGCCTCTCTTAAAGATAAATGGCCTCAATCTGCATCCTTTAGGGCTGTTTAGAACAATTGAATGATGATCATGCCTATACCAGAGTTGAATCTCAAGACTCATAAGTATCGCTTCTTATTTGGCCTGTTTACGCCAATATTAGGCTTGTGTTCAAGCCTCAAAAATATGTTTGGGAGAGGCCTGAACTCCTACTTAGAGTGTTCATGATAGTAATTCAAACCTACTAAAAGAGCTCAAAAGGCCTTTGTATATGGACATAAGGCTTGGTTTCCAGGTCTGAACCATGAAAGGCTTGAGCAAAGAAGGCCTAGACATACATCGGAAGGCCTGAACTTTTGCTTGTAATGCTCCTAAAAATTGATTTAGGCTTAGTCAAAAAGCTTACATGGCTTTTACACCAATATGAGGCCCGCTTCTAGGCCTGGTTGTAGAGAAACTACAATCCCATGAAAGGCCTAGCAATAAAGTCTTGAAGTATGTTGAAAGGCCAGAATAGGTGATTCAGACCTAGAGAAAGAGCTGAAAGGGCCTCCTTGCCAGCAAAAAGGCTTGTCTACACCAGTAGAGGCATGTGCTAAGACCTGAACTAAGAAAAGGCCTATCCATAACTAAAAATATATTAGAAGGCCTGAACCAAGAAAAGACTTGCTCAATGAAATAAAAAGGCCTCCACCTCTGCGGAAAAGGCCTGGTAGAACTTTAATAAGGGCTACTCATTAGCCGAACATTTTAGAGATGTTTAGTTGACCTTTGAAGGACTTTTTCCACTTAGCTCTTCCCACAACTACGATGTTTTTGTGTAAGCCAAGTAAATAACACTCGCTTTTGATGTGCCCCACAAATCCAACATGGGCACAATTCTACAGCTTTAAGGCCTACAACGGGCCTAAACTTGTAATGCTTTTTGGCAGTCTGGATAATGCCAAAAAGGCCTTCGTTAACAAGGGGAGGAAGGAGATCTCCAATCACAAATGAATCTTGATCAAGCCCCGGAGTGTCGTCATTTTCCTCCTCTTCATGTTGTCCCTCCTGTTCTAGAACGGCTACAACATGCAATTCAGACCTGCCTATAGGGATAATGGCAGGCCTAGATCGTTCCTGACCTGCATCAATGATTTGCTCATCGCCCAAAACTGAATCTGGATGTAGTAGCCCTTCAGAAAGCTCTTGAGAGGAGAAAATGGGCTGATCTTGCCTCATAATTGGACTCTCCATGTTCTGGCTTATTTCAGGCCTGAGATCTTGCTCCCTTTGCACCAAAACAAGCTTGTCGTTTTGCTCCTCCACGCTTGGAAATAACTTTTCATCTATAAGTTTTTGGAAAACTCCTGAATGTTCGCTGTTGCTTTCAGGCATGAAACTCTTGTCACCCAAGCCTTGCCGCCTCAAAGGCTTGAACTGAGAATTTTGCCCCCCGAGTGCAGTTCCTTGGCCTCCTTGCCCCCCGAGTGTAGTGTTTTCAGGAGCTAAGGCCTAAGAGAAGCCTGGAGGCCTGGTATGCTTGCTAGAGACTTGTTTAGACACATTCAGGTCTAAACTCGAGCCTAAAGTGTCAAACCGTGATACCAGCGGTAGAGTAGGTGTTGACAACTTATCCTTGAGTTTAGCCATCGCTTTATCAATGGTCTTGGTGGAGTTGATAATGGCCTTGGTAGAGTTGATAATGGTCTGGTTAGAGCTGAGAATGGCCTTGTTGGATTCTTCTAGCCTATGCAAACATGCATCCAATGGATCAATAAACCCCTGTGAGAGTTCTTCGGATGCAACAGTACAGGATTGAATGTTGATGTTTTCTTCAACTTGGCCCCCAAAGTTCAGAGTATGAGGATCACCAAAGCCACCATTTTGAAATTCAGGCTGTAAGGACAAGCCTGAACACATGACACTTGAATAGTCATGTGACTTAGCATTAAGAAGATAGGCTACCTCATCGCGTAATTGGTGTTCCTCATCTTCAAGTCTGCCAACTTTGTCTTCAAGCCTTTGGATTGCATCGTTGTAGAAGTGTTGTGCATCGAGAAACCAACCCTCTGTATGATTGAGATGATACCTCTCTCTGTCGAGACGGTTGATCTCATTTTCAAGTTAGTCGACCTTATCATCTCACCAATTAATTTCTTTTTCAAGATGCTGAATTTTAATATCTAATTCAACGTATTGAATCGACATGAATCAGCGTGATTATACCCCTTGAAACGATTAGGGTCCACTAGGCGTGCCAAAATGTTTCTCCATAAAATGCGCAAAAACTAAATTGGCTAATGTTACGGGCGTGCCAGGATTGGATTGCAGTTCAATTTTGTATCAAGGCCTGGATGCCTCATGTGCTTGTGACCTTAATGAGAGGTTTAATAAGAATACCTCAAACGTAGGGCTAGGTCGGTTGTAAGCATAATAATACCCGGAAGTCCGGGATCGAATCCACATGGAGCGCATCCATAACTTTGTTCAGAGATTAGCTTTTGTAGGGATTTTAGCATTAGGACCGCCAACCAAGCTTTGGCGTTGAGACGGCCAACTGGACGATTTAGTTAACTGGCTACTTAACCTAACTATGGCTTTTTAACTGAAGATTAAACTAAAGGTTAGGTTTAAGGATAATTAACACCCATAACTCAAAGGTAAACTTATCCCTCTCTTTTTGTCCAAACTGATAAACACTTGGAAGGACATTTTTGACAAACACTTGGAAGGACATAGCTCTAAGCATCATATGTGATAAGGAATTGAAATCCTTGCCTACATATGGTCAAAGAGGTTAACACCTCCAAGCTTTGATACATAAAATCACCCTAAGCACATATTTACCCTTAAAAAAAATGAAGATTAATGAGAGAAGAACAAGAAATACCATTGGTTACGGGATGATAACCTAACCTTGCTACACTACTCACCCATAATGAAAAGAGGTATGAAATAAGCTAGTGTAGGGAAGGTGAGACACGAAATCATTTTGAAAATGGAAATGAACACTACATTGATAAAAATCTTAAAGGTACTTACAACATTAATGAAGACCAAAACCCTTCAACTCCAACAATCAATGCTTCATTAATGAGAGAGAATGAGAGTTAGAGAGGAGAGGGAGGTAGAGAGAGAAAGAGCTGAGTTAAAATGATAAAACGTAACCCTAAAACGTGCAAAAGAGGGATATTTATACTACCCTTTTTTAGTTACAAAAGAAAAAAACAGAAAAAGAAAATGAAATCTGTAGAATCTGGGGAACTTATACTGGTAGGAACTGACCACCTACCAGTAGAATGGCTTCGATGCAAAAAGGGACTGCTGCTCTAACTGGGTTTCTACGGGTAGGCATTGATCTCCTACCGGTAGGTCTTGGCCGGTATGCTTTTATGACCTTACTGGACTAAAATTGAACCGGTAAGCTTTGATCCCCTACCAGTAGGAATGGGTTTGTACCGGTAGGCATTGATCTCCTACCGGTAGGGCTTCATTTGCTTAGCAGCTTCATTCTGGGATTATTCAAACTCTCCGGGGCTTCGACGATGCATCTCCGGACTCCGTTATCGCTCCATTTAGACCTCTCAGGTCCCCGATCCACGATGGAGTAAGCTCATGGCATCAAAATCGCCTTATTAACGAAGAAAACCTGTAAACACCAAAACGCATCTTTCGCGCAATATCATTCAAAAACATAGAGTTATGCCCGTGAGCATGGCCAAAATGAGCGAGATAAGCCCAAATATTTCCACAATTGTGGGCTTATCATCATGCCAGGACTGGATTGCAGTCCAAATTTGTACCAAGGCCTAAATGCCTCAGATCTGACTTCGTATTGAGCAATTGTGTACGACCTAAGGGTGAGGTCGTATGTGGTTCGTGGTTTGCCTTGTTGGGATAAGGACTTAGAATTTTTCAACCGTATGAAAAATGGAAGGAAATCAAAACAAGACTGAACGATAAGGTAAATGAACTTCATTAATGGTTTAACGAAGTTTAGGTACAAGGAAATGAAAGAAAATAAAATCTAGGCTGGGCTAGATTGGACTGAAAGATAAAATACTTTGCGAGAAAGTAAAGATAATTTGCATAAGTGTTGGGCTTGATGTTGCTGGACCTTTGCCAAGGCCTTCAATTCTGATATTTATAGCCAAAGGTTCCAGGCCTTGAGCTACTTGAGCTGCTTCCGAATGCTCCAATGGGAAGCTGCCACCTGTCTAAGCCTTGCTCTCCACTCCAAGAAAACAGCTGCAAGTCTGAAAAGCTTCATTTTTGCCTAAAAACCAGTTAAAGCAAAAGGGATTTGGAGCAACACAGCATCCCTAGGCCCTTGGAGCTACTTGTGAGAAGTTTGTGTGCATGGGATGTTTGTAAAAAGGGATGTTTGGCCCACCAAGGCAAAAAATGCAGGCCTGGTTGAGCTGCTTGTGTTGGTAGCTTGCATGCATGCCTTGTGTTATTGGTCTTGCTTCATCCTAAAGCATAATAGTTGTGCAGGTCTTGAGTTGCTTATAACCATGATTAAGCAACTTATACAGACCTGATTGAGCTGCTTGGGCCACATAGGCTGCATGAATGTCATGTGTCCTTGTTTCATGCTAAAGGGAAATGGCTGCAGGCCTTAAGCTGCTTGTAAACAGCTTGGCTGTTGAGCTGCTTGCTAGAGAGAACCTTCTAGGCCCTTGAGCTGCTTGTGAGCAGCTTGGCTTTTGAGCTACTTGTGAGCAACTTGCTAGGGAGAAGCTTCTAGGCCTTTGAGCTGCTTGTAAGCAACTTGCTTCTCAAGCATGACTAAGTAGCTTATGGCTTTTTTGACTTGGTCAGTTTCAGGCCTGAAAATGGGCCTAGATCTGAAATTCTATTTGGGCTTTAACTTAATTGGGCCGAACAAACCTAAGAATAGACCCACTATATATTCGACCAAAGGCCTAAATCAATCGAGGCCTAATTCAACCAAGGCCCAAAATGTTAACTTGGGCCATTAATCAATTAAGAAATTCCTTTATAGAATTTGGCCAAAAATGGGTGTAAACACAACTGGAAAAGGAAAGAGCGAATGCAGGTAAGCTAAGAGGATATAAGCTTCAAAATTACAGTTAAGGTTTGTGCACCTGGAAAGATACCGATTGGGCATAGCAGTAAAGAAGTGTACTTGAGAAGAAGTACATGTCAAAACAACAAAGATCTAGTCTTGAATAGCAGAAGAAGAAAGAAAAAGGGATATCATTCTGACTGTACTTCGAAAATAGTTACTGAAACTGTGTAAAGATTATTTCGTTTCTATTTACATTTGCGATAAAAATAGTGAAATACTATAAAGTCCATATTTTGGCAAATCCCATGACAAAATCTCTTTTGATTTGTATCCCAATAATTATGTTGTAACTTATTGTTCTAGAGCACCTGTTTTAGGAAAGACTTTCAATTATATTTTGTAATTGATAAATAGAGGATGTCAAAGGAAAGTAGATGGTAAAGAAATTCATTTTGAAGAGGAATTGGCGGTCGTAGCAGCTGTCTAAGGAAAGGGGATCTTGCAATCAATGGGGAAATAATGGAACGTGCATTAATTCAGTGCTTGAGCAATTCTGAAAGAGTTATCACCTGTGCTTGAGCAATTGGACAGTTTTTTTGCCTCTATCTATTTATATACGGTTGGCTGGGATTTCAAGGTTACCGAAGATATCAGAGCTATTCATCTCTGTCTCCAATACCAAGTAATATCCAATGGTGACTGGTTCTTGTCTCTTGGAGTTACACATGATTCGGTGATCATGAACCATTCTACATAAACTCCAAGTGTTCTTTTTCAACCATTGTTCCTACTATTTGAAACTTTCTTCCGGTGGATTCTAGAAGTATATTGGAGGATTTGTGGATTCAAGGCGTGCGGCAATCAACCACTTGGTGCGGTGTACGTGGATTCGACAAATCGATCTTTCGTTAGTTGGTGAGGATTCACGATTATTTAATTAAGATTGTTTGTAACTACACAATGATTACTTTTAGTGGTTCGATTTCCTCCCGTGGTTTTTACCCTTTTTAAGGGGTTTTCCATGTATATTATTGTGTTCACATGTTATTGCTTTTCATTCCTTTATTATGTTGCTTTTGAGTATTTGATAGCGAAAAAGCAATTTCAAATACTTTAGGTTCAAACTTCATAAACAGTGAAATAGGTTCTTTGTTTATGCTTCAAGTTAACACTTTTTGATAATCATGTCGCCCAACTCAATCTTAATTCGACCTTACGGCGTCTCTGTCTTATTCTGTAGCCACAAAACCCTAACAAGCCAAATATTTTATATGCTTCAATTATTTGCTTAAGCAATCTTAATAACATTGATTTCCTTCGACTTCCTAAATAGACATTCAAAAAATAAATTACAACTCAATAGATGTGGATACAAACAAAGGTGTGTTTTGTCGTGAAATTGCCAATAATGAGAGATCACGAAATATGGACTTTACAATTTGAAAAAGTCTTTAATTATGGATAACAATGAATCCCATTATTTTAAGAACTATTTCTAAAAACCGATATCCAATCTTAATGGAATCCCACCAAAATAGGAAACGAAAATGAAAGTATGCATACATCTCTATTATAAAACAGAAGGGTGTGGGGACAAATTGTTGGAACGGCTTAGATTCATTTGATCCAAAGGCTGTAGTGCATCCTTCCATTTCCCGGTTAAGTGTCCATAATTTTCACCTAAATCACACAACTACCATCCCTTTCTAACAGAGATGCGTAGTGCCGTAGGCACGGGTTAGCACTAGTGATACATGTATCATTAAAAAGGACAAGAAAGGTTTTTCACCCGCTAAAAGTATAAAAACATAATCACGAAAAGTGGACAGGATGAACGTGGTATGCCTACTTAGGATGATTATTTAAATTACTACTCATAATCTCTGTTTGATTTATGTAGACATTATCGATGAAGAAGAAAATGTTATCAAATTTCATAAATGGTACTCCATTTAAGGAGTTTTGATATGATCCTGACTCCATGCTAAAATGGAAAAGTGTTGAATCTAATGTAAAATTAGTATGAACCTAGACGTGTCCGATTCTGACCCAATAGGGCCAATACGACATATTTATGAACAAGCACTACCCTACACGATCCACGTTATGCAACATGTGAGGTTGATCTTATTGTAGCATTTCTCAAGATTGGGAAAGTCTACGATACACACCCCTTAAAAGGATATACCATATGCACCTATTTTATTGTCCATTCATAACATTTTAACATATTTCGTAACTTTTATTCTAGAATTCATAACTTTTTAGCAGTACGATTTGTAACATTTTCATTATAATTCATAACATTTCGATGTATCTTGTAACCTTTATACGATTCGTAACTTTTTAGCACTACAATTCGTAACATTTTCTCTATAATTCATAACATTTTGGGGATGCATATGATACACACCCAAATAAGAAGTATGTATTGTAGCATTTCTCAAGATTATAATATAAAGAGAAAGAAAGAGAGAGTGCGCGCTTGGCACACTAAAGAGGTCAAAAATATAATTTTCGGAAAATGTTTGGGGTTAAACTGTGACATTTGATAAGAGTAGGTAAAATTTGTAAAACTAAAGAGTATATCCGTGTCTCAGCCCTAAATCCCAATACGTATCAATCAGGAATAAAGAACTTCCCCAAAATCTTAAATCTAATCGGAGAAAGCTCAGCCAGCAGCAGCTCCGAGTACGATCGGCGGCTCCGGCGACGATAAGAATAGTGGTTACCTCTCTCTCTATTTCCTCTATTCCGTTCGTTCTTCCACTCTCTCGGGTCATCTATCTATCTTTCTATTTGTTGTTTTTCATGGCTAATGATTTAGATGCTTAAACATGTAGTAGTAGTAGTAACATATTTGGGGTCTAGTAGTAAACCAACGTTTGAAAATTTGAGTCCCTTCCCGTTTGGGGGACCTGAAGCGTGTAGATTTATTGGCTTCTTCCTAGGGCGGGTCCTGTTTGCGGGTTTATGAATGTTCTTTTCCTGTTATGCAGACAATCCTTGAAAGATGTCTTTTTTCTTTGTTATGACACAGCCATGCGATGCCAATTAGTCATATTTGAGTTTTGTGATGAACTCATCAGGTAGAAGTTCCAATCGAAAATATGGATGCGGTAAGCTTCCGTTTCGAGGGAAGGTGAAGTTTGGACTTTGATGTTTTCTTTGTTCCTTTTGAGTGTTTTTATCATGTCACCACGGTTCAGTTCTAGACCATACCATGGTTAGGTTCTTCTAGCAATGATGGATGTTCCATAGTTGAAACATCTGATTACAATTTGAGAAAAAAAGAAAGTTTTATAGGGATTACGCTCATGATGAATGATGGAGTGTTCCATATTTGAAACATCTGATTACAATATGAGAAAAAGAGAAAGTTTTATGGGGATTACGCTCATGATGAAATTGATTTAACCAGGAGTGAAATAGCCAAATAGGTATTATTTACCATGACTCTACAAAAAGATTTGATGCATTCGTCATTTGAATGGGTTAATCTTTATGTATAGCTCTATAGCAACCATTTGCAGCTCCTAAAAATGAAAAGGTGATCACTTAATAATTAACATAGATAACTTTGTCCTGCATATGTCTTACATTCATCCATTTACATTTTTTGGCTGAAAACAGTCATGGAAGAAAATTTCAAATTGCACCATTCTTCACTTGCGAGGAATTTAATGTTTTCGTTGTTTGATTGTGAGCTGCATATGTCTTACTTTGTCCTGAGGTTTTTGGAATTACCATTCTTCATTTGCGAGGAATTTAATTTTTTCGTTGTTTGATTGTGAATGCAGGTCGTATGTATTATGCAGTTGAAGTTCTGAGCACACTCTATGTCGTTGTTTCCGTGTTAATATACTCATTTTGTGCAAATCCTTATTGAACCAACATGGCGATGAAGAAAATTATTGCTATTTGTCAATCATGGGGTGAGTTTGAGACCAGTAAAGATGGGTCTATGGCATACAAAGGTGGAGAGGCCTATGCTATGGATCTTGATCAGCAAACTAAGTTAAGTGATTTCAAGCAGGAACTAGCTGAAACGTTTCACTATAGTGTTGACAGCATGTTGATCAAGTACTTCCTCCCCGCAAACAAAAAGACTCTCATTACAATCTCCAAGGAGAAGGACCTCAAGCGCATGGTTAACTTTTTCATGGATTCAGACCAAGTCGAGGTTTTTGTCATGACAGAGGAAGGTGTTACTCCAAATGTATCAAATCTGCCTGCCAGTAGGTACTTAGCATTGGCATGGCTTAATCTGCACCTGATTAGATGCATGATGCTGCATGTCCACAACACAGTCATTCATGTTTGTTTTTCCTTCAAATGCAGCTGGTGAAAGTTAACAGAAAAACATGTTGCTCAATACCTTGTGGCATTGCACTGTGATTATGAACCTGAATGGAAATTTTAAATTTTGTAGAGGAGAAAATGTGAATTCTCCCTTTGTATTAGTTAGAATCTCATGGGGCGCTTGTTCATGCAGGTCGAGCAGGACAACCGAGTCCGAAGCAGTGGTTCCTGCAGCTGTCCCTGTTGATATGATGATGGATCTTGATGGTCCAGTTGATATGGATACGCATATTAGAATACCACTAGGTGGTGAGCTTGCCATTATCGATGGTGAAAATGATCGTAGAGCTGTGACGCAGTGGGAGAAAACGATCACTGGTGTGGACCAAAGGTTTCGTAGCTTTACTGAATTCCGGGAAGCTCTTCATAAATACTCAATTGCACACGGGTTTGCTTACAAATTCAAGAAAAATGACAATCGTCGTGTAACTGCAAAATGCAAATCAGAAGGTTGTCCATGGCGTATCTATGCATCCAGGTTGGCTACCACCCAATTGGTTTGTATTAAGAAAATGAGCTCAACACATACGTGTGAAGGAGCTTCCGTAAAAGCTGGGTATAGGGCAACGAGAGGCTGGGTGGGAAATATAATAAAGGAGAAGCTGAAAGCTTCTCCAAATTACAAACCCAAAGACATTGCCAGTGACATCAAACGTGAGTATGGGATTCAACTGAACTATACGCAGGCATGGCGTGCGAAGGAGATTGCAAGGGAGCAGCTTCAGGGTTCATATAAAGAGGCATATAATCAGGTACCACTTCTCTGTGAGAAGATAATGGAGACTGACCCAGGTAGCATTGCTACGTTTGCCACAAAGGAGGACTCAAGCTTCCATCGTCTGTTTGTGTCATTTCATGCCTCAATATACGGGTTCCAACAAGGTTGCCGTCCGCTTCTTTTCCTTGATTGCACTACCCTATACTCCAAGTACCAAGGGACCTTATTGGCTGCAATGGGTGTAGATGGGGATGATGGTGTATTTCCAGTAGCTTTTGCTATAGTAGATGCCGACACTGAGGACAACTGGCATTGGTTTCTGGTGGAGTTAAAATCTTCAGTGTCAACATCTCATCCGATCACATTTGTTGCAGATTTCCAGAAGGGCTTGAGAGAGTCATTGCGTGAAATATTTGAAAATTGCCATCATGCGTATTGTCTGCGATATCTTGCTGAGAAACTTAATAGAGATTTGAAAGGACAGTTTTCACATGAAGCAAGGCGTCTTATGGTTCAAGATTTTTATGCTGCTGCTTATGCTCCTAAACTTGAAAGTTTTGAACGTTGCACTGAAAATGTGAAGGCTATCTCGCCTGAAGCTTACAATTGGGTCATTAGAAGTGAGCCTGATCATTGGGCAAATGCGTTTTTTGGAGGGGCAAGGTATAACCATATGACATCTAACTTTGGAGAGCTCTTTTACAGTTGGGTATTCGAGGCAACTGAGTTGCCAATAACTCAGTTTGTTGATGTTTTACGGGGAAAGATGATGGAGTTGATTTATACACGGCGAGTTGATTGCAGTCAGTGGGGAACAAGGCTTACACCATCTATGGAGGAAAAGCTACAAAATGAGATCTCAAAATCATGCTCTCTTCAAGTGTTGCCTACACATGGTAGCACATTTGAAGTTCGTGGTGAATCCGTTGACCTAGTAGACATTGATCATTGGGACTGTAGTTGCAGAATATGGCAACATACTGGGCTGCCTTGCTGCCATGCTATTGCTGTTTTTGAATGCCTTGGTAGGAGCCCATATGATTATTGCTCACGATACTTCACAGCTGAGAGTTACCGTCTTACATATGCAGAATCAATTCATCCCGTACCAAATGTGGAAAGGCCATTGAACATTGTACTGACTGAGGGAGAACTGTCAGTCTCAGTAACTCCTCCACCAACTAGACGCCCACCAGGTAGGCCAAAGATGAAGCAACCTGGATCAGTAGAAATAATCAAACGCCAACTTCAGTGTAGCAAGTGCAAGGGCCTTGGCCACAATAAGAGGAAATGCAAGTAGGTTTCCCCCGTAACAGCATTCAGGTGATAAAACTTCTGAATTTTGAGTTGCTTGCACTTGGCAGTTGGCACGTGTGTATATCGCTTATCTTGGTTGTTTATGTATGCATGTCCCAAGTAATGTACATTCTTGTGGCTTATCAAGCTTTTTTATGTCACTAGCATCTGGAGTATTTAACATATGCTATGTCCATGGTGTAGACTCTATGGGGTATACTCTGTTTCAGCATTTTCATCGTTGAAATTTGTTGCCTTTTAGAAAATAGTTGTTTAGGAGACAGCTTTGCCACTTATGATATTAGGTGGGAAAAAATTCTCTTGTTGGTACGGCTTGCGTGGGAGCACTGGGAGGTCATTTCCCTCTCAGTATGTTGCTTCAAATTCTATCGGAGAGAGTTGTTTTTGTGATGGCTAGCGGCTTAGGCTAGTAGTTGGAAAAAATTCTCATGTTGGTATGACTTGTATGCGAGGCCTTTTGTTGAACCATCCTATCTTAATTCCTTTCGACGGGTGCTATTCCCATCTCTGCATCCTACTTGAAATTATATTGAAAGGTTTTCGTGTCAAACTTGCATTTTCTTATTGGAAGGTTTACGTTTTCTAGTGTTCTCAGAATGAACGACTTGGAAGTAAAGTATGTACCTGTTTTGAAGATATCAAATAACTACCTCGTCTAACATTTTTAAGGAAGGCTTATATGCTGACTTTATGCAAGTATTAGGGATGAGTCATTAATTTTGATTGGTGCGTTAAGCATGTTCCTATTTGCAAGTACTTTGTAACTCTTGATGCTTTTTACCAAAAGTGCTTTTTCCCCTCCCCAAAATACAAATGAGAAAAATATTCTCGTATTACAATTGTATTTGGAGTTCATAATTTTATTGATGAGCTACTATTTTATGCTGTACAGGATGGGTGAAGAATGATCCATCACATTGCAGAGACTTTACAAGTTTCACAGGCAAAGGGGAGATTCGAGGAAATTGCAAGATGATTGGTATCTTCGCATTTCAATGTATTAACTCGTTTCCAGGTTACTGCTTTATATTTCCAAACCCATTTGGGCCGTGACATTGACTACCGATGCGGTATTACATGCAGCAAATTTTTTTGCCCAGACTTTGCATGAGTCTTCAAATTGTGTAGTTGTTGCTTGATATAGCGCATGACTAGTTTCTACGTACGTATATTGAGTCTTGCGATGTGCGGAAGGATTTTGGTAACATTTCTAATCTATTTATTGTATTTACTTTTGTCATTGGTGAAAATTTGCAAGGGTGAGATATGGGGCTAGTTCCAGTGTACCATCCTGATTAGCAACCTTATGCGGTCTCAGAGTCTCTGTCATCATCCTTTACTTCTTATTTTTGGCATATTTGTGTAGTAAGATACTAAGATAGCATTTGTACCCCTTTTTCTCAGCTACAATTGCAATTTGCAACAGGAATTTCACTCTTTTACTATCATCTCCTGGATTTAGGGTTTCGTCATTATTGGCTTTTCATTTTTAGTGCAAGATTTGGAATTGTAATAGTAGGATAATTTCAAGTTAGTGTTTAAAGTTTGAGTTTTGTTTGTAGGAACTTGTTGCGTGAAGGTGGCTGTGTTGTTAGCGATGGAAATGAAGTTCCTTCTTTTGGGAGTATTTGTTGGTAGATTTTGGGAGTGTGTGTACGTTGCAAGTTCTTCTTCTCTCATATGTAATATAAGGATGTTCTAAAACGGTCTCTTAGTTTAGTGGGCTCATGGTTTAATGGGCGCAATCTTCGCTTGGGTAGAGACAGACTCGAGAATTTTGAGTGGTAATGGGAATATTTAAGAGCATAGAGCACGGTATCTTCTGTCACACGCGGTTGCTATATGTGACAGTAGGAATGGAAATTTTAGAGAATGCTTGGGTAACCCGCGACTGATACCTTCAAATGCAATCTTTCAGTTGTCGGATGGACCGGAAAATTGGAATCTCTTTACTTGGTTATTTTGCACAAGAATCTAATCTAATGGGGGACAAGTTACAAAAGTAAGTTGATGCTCCTCTGGCCCTTTAATAACTACTATAAGAGTATACTCCTATAAGAGCATCCCCTATTGGGATGTATTATGGAACCAGATGGATAATTATTTTAGATGAAAAAATTGGTTAAAAGTTAGTTGGATGTAAAAGTAGAACCCACTCCTTTCCAATGGTGAGATGTAAAAAAAAGATGAATAATTAACTAACTTTTCCTCCTCCGTAATTTGCCTTAAATGTCCACGATATTTGTTGCAAGCTTGCTGGATGACTTGCCATCGAGACTTGATAGAAGCATCCAACTAGGGGTGGCAAATTGAATCTAAACTCATTAATAAATCCAAATCCACTTACTAAAAATTAGACTCAACCCAACTCATTTATAAGTTGGGTCAGAATGGGTCTTAACCCATCTATTAATGGGTCTCTATTGGACATTAATTGGGTCAAGTAAAATGACCCAATGGATCATCAACGTAACCCACTAAAAAAACCCCTCTCTTGATTCTCGTCCATAGCCACCCCGGCGCCCACCAAATTCTCTCTCTCTCTCTCAACCACACCATCCCAATGTCCGCTGCATAGCATTGAGATGACTGATTTGCTCTTGGCCCATATAAAATATGTGATTTTCGTGAGGACAAAATTGAAAGAAACTGATTTTTCACGCTCTATTTTTTACTGATGGCACTCCACTTTTA
The DNA here is from genome assembly GCA_019656275.1 of Rhododendron kiyosumense. Lineage (NCBI taxonomy): Eukaryota > Viridiplantae > Streptophyta > Magnoliopsida > Ericales > Ericaceae > Rhododendron > Rhododendron kiyosumense. The sequence continues at coordinate 109,690 of BPLS01000447.1, forward strand.
ATGTGACATACAAAGTAGAGCATCATCAATAAAAAGTAGAGCCCAAAAATCAAAATCTAATTGAAAATGCATGTCAGCAATTTAAAACAAACACCAATTGGTTTTTTTTTTTTGGTTGATCACCATTCATATGCGCACTGAGCTCTATCCCAAGGGATTCTACCATTTTTTTTATTTTACTAATTCAGGTGTCCGAGCCAATTTACACACACCTCAACTAATTATGGGAGATCAATCCCAAGGGATTTTGTCACTCATACATATCTAGCTCACGAATTTTATGTTTCTTTTGAGTATCTCTAAGCACACAAACAAACTCATCTTGTATATATTATGCATGTGAAGATTGATAATGTATTTGACAAGTGAGACGATTACGTGATCATATATGCTCGATTAATGGTAAAGGTAGATGCACGAACGTGATCATCTTTTATGGTGGAAGAGCACATCTTGATTAATCGACAAGGGATCTATCTCACGGTCCACAGGGAGTTCAACTAAAGTGCCTCATTAGAGTTTATAAATAGCACCTATTACAATTACAGGAGTATTTTAGTCTTTTAGATCTATAAGGGTAATATGATCATTTTAGTGTACATTGGCATTTTTACTCATTTTAAATTTTAGTATATAATTTACCCCAAAAAAAAATTTAGTATATAGTATGTAATTGGGTTAATGGACTGGTCGGATTTGATTTTTAATAAATGGGTCGGGTTGGGTATGGGTAATTGAACTCATAATTAATGGGTCTAATTGGGTTAATGACCCATTAAATACCCAACCCACTTACAACTTGTCCAATTTAGCCCAAACCTGCCCATTTGACACCCTTAATCCGAACGTACATCGCCTCCTGTGAATTCGGTGTATTTTTTTGCAACCCGATCCCATAATTTAGATCATACCTGGTTGGTACCGACAATCGGGTCTTAACTAACGCACAAGTAAGCATTACAAATTGCTTCATCTTGATAGGAGTTGAATGATTTTCCTCTCGCACTACTACTTCCATCGACCATAATTGGTACACTATTTTTTTTTGGAGGGTGTTTGTGGAGAATGAAAAAAAATTGTTGTGAAAAATCCTATTAAGAACACACACATTTATAGGCAGGAAAAAAAAAATGACAGTTGCAAATTTTTTTATCACCAAAACATCCGTTGGTGATGCCAACCGTCGGATCCTAATAAAAAAAAAAAACACCAATGGTCGGATTACAACCCTACCCAACTTTGCTCTTCATCTGCTCTCTCTCTCTCTCTCTCTCGCTCTCTCTCTCTCCGAGCACACCAGACACCCACACCAGACGACCCTCTCTCTCTCTCTCTCAAGAAGACCCCCCTTTCTCTCTCTCACTCTCTCTCTCTCTCCGAAGATTGGGAAAATCATGGCTGGAAGTCGACAAGGGAAGCACAGCCGAGGGTTTAGGAAGGAGCACAGCCGCCGGAGATGGTGATCTCCGGACTTGCGCTATCCATGGATCGTTAAAAATCGGGGTCAGAAACGGTGATCTTCGGACCTGAATCAATTTTTGGTGAGCTTTCGGCGTGTTCTTGCAATTCCGGCGTGTTCTTGCAAATTCCGACGACTTTCTAACGAAATCAAGTAACTTTCGGCTGTCCAAAATTCTGATAGAATCAGTTGGTGATGACTTGTCAATTTATAGCTGCAGCCAAAAGGGGATGCAAATATATATCTCCCTTCCCATTTGTGCTATTTTTCATCTCCGAAATTGCTATTTTACATCCCCATTTATAACTATAGCACCTGGTTTTACACCCCCATTTGGGGATGCTCCAAGAGAAGAAGAAGAGAGAGAGAGAGATTCAAATTCAGGAGCAAATTATAATGGATAATGTTAGGGTATCCCCTCTTGTCTAGGGATACTGTATCACCCTTATAACATAATCATTCGAAGGTATAACATTAAACTATGCGAAAGAATAACATTTTTTCACGGATGATGCTATGGTATTCCCGGTCATTTTGGGGACATTGTGATTTTTGGCATAACCGACCATTACAAGCATAACCAAGACCAAGGTCTTACAAAGGCATAATCTCCAAAATTCCCAAAAAATTCTAGGGATTTTGAGGGTTATACCTTTGTAAGGCCTTGGTTATACATATCACTGGTCTAGGTTATGCTTGTAATGGTTGGTTATGCCAAAAATTACGGTGTCCATAAATGGCAGGTGGACACCGTAGCATTTCCCTTTTTTCACAAATGATATAACACTTTGTCCCCGGTCATTTTGGGGACACCATAATTTTTGGCATAACTTTACCATTATAAGTATAACTAAAACCATTACAAGCATAACAAAACCCAAATAAGGCATAACCAAAGAATATCCAAAAAACCAATCAAGGTATAACCAAACCCAACCAAGGCATAACAAATAAGTTATGCCTTGTTATGGTTTTGTTATGCTTGTAATGGGTTTTGGTTATACTCATAATGGTTTTATTATGCCAAAAGTTACGGTATCCCCAAAATGACCGGGGACACCGTAGCATTTTCCTAACACTTTTTATTATTATATTGGGAATGATTTCAGTGTCCCCGGTCATTTTGGGGACACTGTAACTTTTGGCATAACAAAACCATTATAAGCATAACCAAATTCATTACAAGTATAACCAAAACCATTATAAGCATAACCAAAACCATAACAAGGTATAACTTGGTTGATTATGCCTTGGTTGATTTTTGGTTATGCCTTGATTGGTTCTTGGTTATACCATGTTATGATTCTATTATACTTGTAATGATTTTTGTTATGCTTGTAAGGGTTCTGTTATGCCAAAAATTACGGTGTCCCTAAAATGACCGGGGACACCATAACATCATCCTATTATATTAGCCATAACACTTTTTAAAATAACAAAACATTTTTATTATTATTGTGTCCTTCTAAAAAAGTGTTATGTCATTATTACGGTGTCCTCCTAAAATAACAAATCACTCGAAGACAAAACTATTAACAATTCAGAGACATAACATGAGAACACTGTAAAAGGGGATACCTTAGGTGTTCCCAATTATAATTCCAAAGAAGACAGCAGTGCCACCTCATCAGAAACGCTAATACAGGAAATACCATTCAACTGTGCTATTTCACACATACAAATAGGACACAGATCACATATAGATTTTGTGTGGGACCCACTCCGGATCCCATACAAACAATTCGAGTCGTTCACTAAATGTAAAATATTTTTTTCAAGGGTCCCCGCAAAAAATTAGCTCAATCCGATACGTATAATTGCTCGATCCAATAATCTAACTTTTCGTTTGGAATTCAGAATAATGAAAAGTTAGATAATTTGATCAAGCACCTATAGGCATTGGATTAAGTTGATTTTTCATGAGAATCCTTGAAAAAATGTTTACATTTAATGAACAGTTAGATCATTTGTATGAGACCTGTAATGAGTTCTATACAAAATTTGTGCGCGATCTGTGTTCAATTTGTCTGTGTACATAGACTTATTGAATTTGGGATGTTGTAGAACCTGAGAGAGAGAGAAGGTGGGACACATGTTTACCATTTAGAATGCGGGGCAGTTCCAGGAACACTTAAAAAAATTCTTCAAATCTTAATCTCATAGTTCCTGATCAAATTTTGATGCTCCGAGCCGCTCAATGTGTTTAGAAGGTGATTTTAAGAGCGCCCACTAGAAACTGGCAAAAAAACTAACCGGAAAGGGCTTGATTTGAGCAGTTTTTTATTGAACCGTTCAATAAAGTTCAATAAAAAACTGTTTGGATGAAACCCTTCCCGGTCTTTTTTTTTTGCTGATTTCTCCCGGGTACCCTTAAAATCACGTTCTGATTATATTGAGCGGCTCGGATCATCAAAATTCGATCGGAAACTTGAGGAATTTTTTAAAGGTTTTTTTAAGTGTTCCCGGAACCGCCCTGTTTAGAATGAAGGGTAATGTTAATCTTCTTAAGTAGATCGCGAACAGAACTCAACTTGAGAGAGAGAGAGAGAAGTCGGGACACATGCCTCGCTCTCAATTCGGCAGCAAGGTGTCGGCAGCCAGGTGTTTTACATTACATATATGTTGACCACGTTGCGTGACACTTGTCTTTGCATGATGCCTTGCTCATCCCCTCCCCCATCTCTCTCCCCCTTCCCATGGCTTCGTGACACTTGTCTCTCTCTATATATATATATAGAGAGAGAGAGAGAGAGAGAGAGAGAGAGAGTGAGTACCATAGCTAGCTGGGTAGTCAAAACTCACACCATGGTTCAAAGAATGGTAATATTCAGATGGGGCTTGCTTCTGCTAGCGGCTTTACTACTGGTTGCTAATATAGGTAGCAGTATTAGTGCCTCTGGCATAGGCGGGGAAGAGGGGGAGGAGTACGTGGAGGGGAAGGTGAAAGCCGAAAAGGCACAAGAGAAGGCAGCAGAGGCAGGAAAGGAGGCCAAAGAGGCATCGGAGTCCTGGGCGGGCTGGGCTAAGGAAAAACTCTCAGAAGGCCTAGGTTTCAAGACCAACAACGACGACGACGATGCTGCCAAGCTTACCAAAGACAAAATTCAAGGTAGCTACTGCCGGTATTATTTGTACCGGTCGTGAATTACTTACTTCTAGTACTATTACTGAATAATACTACAACACAACTGCATAGGATGATTTGTTTTTTGTACCATGGTATAATACCCTATAAAGTTCGGGGCCTAATTTTTTTAAAAAAAAATTGGGACCAAGGCGTAAGCCCTGCCCTCCTCGCCTTCTCGTAGGGATGGATGGGCCTGTATGATCGTCCAGCAATTTCAAGTCCTCTATGGATTTTGGGTAGATTTTTCTCGATGGATAAATAATTCAACGAAATATTCCACGTGAAGTTAACAAAAGTAAAAGTAAAAGTAAAGTTCAAATGAGAAGAAAAAAGCAAAAAGGAATGGGCTCAAAAAGTAAACCATCCCTTATGAATGGCTAATAGATTTGGAATGGGGATAAATGATCAACGATGAAGAGAATCATTACTTCTGTCATACATTAGTTCAACTTTTTTTTTTAAACGTCAATTCGAGCATATTCTATGAATATGATTCTGCCCTTTTCACCGAGAGTTTATAACTCATTGACGATAACATTTTACAATTGTCTGCTGTTTTCTTTGTTTTGAGAGAACTATCTAAATAATACTAAAACACAAGGGGATTGGATCACACAAACACAAATTGAAATAAGGGCTGAGATTCATATTTGATCCAAAGGCTGATATGTGTTCTCCAACTCTTTTAAGAAAACACCCACACTCTTACAAATATTTTACAAAAATGCTATCGGTTCTTTTTATCCACTGTTCAGCTTTTGGCGTTGGCATATAAAAATAAAAATATATTAAAAAATGTCCGTGGTATTACCGGGGTGCGTAGTGCCGTAGGCACGGACAAATACTAGTTGGATATGTATATCAGGATGGTCATAATTGTTGTTGGGTTTGAAGAAAGTCCCTTGGGGATTTGATTTTACTTTTGGTTCATGAGAAGTCTCGGTTTAGATTTTATTCAGTATGATGAAAGAGAGGAATTTTAGTACGGAATGAGCTATCCTAGTACTAGAAGGTAGGGGGATATCTTACAGGTGGTTTTGGATTTGGCTTTTTTCAAAACAATTTTGCATTTTTTATTTGGGCATGAAACTTTTATGAATTATTGTTTCTATCTGGTGGAAGGAATCGAAAAAATAAAAGATTATAATCAAATTTTGAATCTTTTTAAACTAATAAGAAAAAAATAAGTCAAAAAGTTCAAAAGAGTTTTGATTATTATTTTTTAAATCAAAACTCATTGACTATACTAGCATGATTTGTTTTTTATTCAAAAAGTTACTTTCCGATTCCTCTCGTCGAAACGAATTTATACCGGTATGATTTATACTGATATGATTTGTGCTTTATTTAAAAAAAATTAAGAGTTTCGATCATAATTTTTTACTTTTTCATCTCCTCTCGTTGAGACAAATTAATAATCCACAAAAGCTTGACATAAAACTAACAAATGTAATTTTTTTAATAAAGACAACCAGTAAGTTAATTAATTTACAGTGAGTCAAGAAGTTGCTACATTGTAAATGAAATACAGTTCCAAGTACTCATAGCGATTAATTAACCACCCGTCTAATGAAAGCATTACTTCAAAATTGGACATTGCATGTATAAATGCAGGAGCTGGAGAATACAATACGGAGAAAGCACGAGAAGTGAAAGATGTTGCAGCTGAGAAAGCCGCCTCTATGAAAGAAACAGCTTCACAGAAAGCCGCAGAATCAAAGGAAAAGGCAGAGGAGGCTAAGCAGAAGGCCTATCAGTCTACAGAAGAGACCAAGGACAAAACATCTCCAAAGTTCAAGGAAGCGCTGGAGAAGGCATACCAGGTAGCCTTAGAGGCCAAGGACAAGGCATATCAAAATTTGTTAGGGGCAAAAGAGAAGGCATCTCAGAAGAAGGAACATGCAGCACAAGAGGCGTATAAGAAGGCACAGGAAGCTTACGATGAGGCGTGCAGTAAGGTCGAAGAAGCTAAAGAAGCGGCTATGGAGAAAGGAGTGGAGCACTTGAGTTGGGTCAAGGAGAAAACCAAAGAGGGGGGTGAAGCTGCCAAAAACAAAGCTGGGGAGACTCTCGACTCTGCAAAGGAGACAATAGCATCCAACTACGAAGCTGCCAAGCAGAAATCTAAAGATATGAAAGATAACCTAGCCGGAAAAGGAGGAATCCGGGATGAGGAACTCTAAACATGCAACTGCCTGTGGCTGTGGGGATCATATATTTATAGTTGCACAGTTGCAGCATTGAGTAGCTAGTGACAAGTCTCCATTCTGCGCTTCCTATCATCTGTTATCTATGGAGTAGTACCATTGTCTACGTTATTATTAAGTTTGGAGAAGTAGGTGTTTTTGTGGTTTCTGTCTGTTTTATTTCATGCATCTTAGTTTTTTATTTATGCTTTTGTAAACCTTATGTAGTTGAAGTTTGTACCAACCTGTTCTGTCTCTTTTACTTGTTTGGGTAATTTCAGTTTTTGTTGTGTATCTGAATCAAAGCGTTATTTTGTCGGTTTTACCTACCGGAATGAGATTGTAGCATAGCATTAAAGTGGAGGACAATTATTTTCTTTCTGTTGTGGTTCTGGCTTATGTGAGCGCATTTGGTATGGAATAATGCATAAAACAATACAAAATTGATCTTTCTTTTTTGGGTCTAGCTAACATGAGTCCATTGGGTATGAAATAATTGTAACGCCTCGACTTTTCGGGTGCAAAATAAAATAATATTCTTAAGAAAATTTGCTAAATAAATATGATTTTCCCAAAGAAACGTTTAGCTATTACAATCTCAAGAAAATTTATTGATTCAATATACATTAATTTCAGAGCTGACTCTAGGCTTGACACGAATCCGAGCATATTGGATCTCCATTCCTGATGTTCTCTCTGCGTTGAACTGCACCGTCATTGAATCCTGCGCCATCTGGCAAATTGATCGCCAAAGCAAACGATTTGCCAGGATACAGACGTATCCGTGAGTGATAAATCACCCAGTAGAATCATCCAATCCAACTACCCCTCTTACTTTACAGTTAGCAAGCAACATGATAATAATAATGCGATAAAGTAAAACAGAGTTTGTTCCATATAAACCAGTTTATTACTATCCATTTAACTTGACGTGAAATCTAAGATCTCCTCCGCGGAGTCTTTCCTCCCCAACCGCTAGCTATGCCCTGTCCCATGAGCTCACTTTCTTTTGTTGTCGCGGATTGCACCTCAGTTATGTACCTAGCGTGTATCCCTCTCATTACAACAAAAGAAAGTTTATCATGCCCGAATCATAACTAGGGTTCGCCTATCTTATGCACCACATCACAATCATCACCGGGCTTACTTTGCCAGTTTCAATTCATCACTGGACTCTCACCAATATCAATTCATCAATCACCACCGGGCTTACTTTGCCAGTTTCAAACCATCACATATCTCATCACATCTCAAAATCACGCCTGCAGGCATTCTAAAAATAAAACTTTCCAATTCATCCATTATCTAACATCGTCTAGGTGAACTCTATTCGCATACCACCCCATGTCTCTAGGGTCCAATCTAGCATTCAAATCAGGCATCGATGCAATATACAAATTAAATCAAATAATAATAAAAACAAATAACCAGCAGTGCAATTACACAACCTTTTATGAATGGGCCGTTGCCCTTATTCTTGTATGACCACAATGTCAATAATGAAGTAAAACTTTTATAAAAATTTTAATAAAATATTTTCTAGGCTCTTATTAATTATTTCTAATTAATTAGATTAATTAAAAGCTAATTAAAATGCATTAATTAGATAAAAATATTAGAATAATTGATCATGACCTAATAAGAGTCCTAAAAGTCCCATACAATCAGTTGAGTGTCAAAAGTTGGGTTCGGAGGGTCGAAGGATTAATTTACATGAAACCGTTAATTAAAGTGACCGAAAGTGAAGTAAATAAACAATAAATAATTGATTATCAAAATAAATGTTGAGACTAACACAATTTCATCTTTGGACAGTAAGGAGTCTAAATAAAATTATCCGGGCATTTATAACAAAGTTTATACGATCGTAAAGTAATTTTGATTGGAATTACTTTAAAAATAATAATAAATAGTGAATTAAAAAAATATATATTTAATTTAACAAGTTACTGTATTTGAGATTCAAGAAGTCTAAAAAAAAATAGTTTGAGTGTTAAAACGTAGGTTGAAAGGTCGTAACTAATTTTCGTTTGTAAACGTTGTACGATAACTAATAAATAGTTAATTAAATAAAAAAAATATGATCTTAACAAGTTATGATTTTTAAGGTGTGAAAAGTCTAGAAAAAATAGTTCGGGGGTCAAAAATAGTGTTCGGGATGTCGTAAAACACTTTCGAAACATTTAAAATTACTAGATAAATTGAACTGATATAACTAAAACGTTTCATACCAAGATGATATTATACTGTAAGAAAATAATATCACGTCAATAGTTTTTAATTATAATAATATCAAAAAGATTGTAAAATAAATATCAAAAAGATCATCTTCTTCGTAAATAATTACAATTAAAGTGTTAAGTTCAAAAATAATATCAAAATGGTGAATCCGGCAGAAACGTTATTTTTTCCACGGTTTTCGATGCATGGGTCCATTTGGGCTATTGGGTTACGCATAAAAACACTTAATATACTTAGAGAAGTGTTTGGGAGAAATTATAATACCTTGAATCGGATCGAATTGATTTAAAAACGAATCTTGAATTTTGGGGAAGAAGACTTCGGGTTCTTTGATCGGGAGACCTTGGGGCCGAATTGGATGGTGTTTAGGGATGCTAGGAGTTGTATGAGGGGATTAGAATGAGCAATTCGGGTTTTGGTTGGTTCTTGATCACAAACCCATTTTTCTCTTTCCTTCTTTCTCTCTCTAAAACTCCATTGATTGGAGCTCGAATTTGCCCACGGTTTTCTCTCGTTTTTGACTCGAGGGAGCGTGGGTGGAATGGTGGTATGTTCGTGGGTCGGATTTGTAGGGTATTTATAAGAGAATTTGGAAGAGGGAGGAAAAGATTGAGTTTAACGAAAACTCTATCTCTTGGGCTCCGAGATGGACGAGGTAGGAACAATTTCGTGATCGGGGAGGAGGTAGAGACTGATTAGGAGAAGGAGAGATGGTAGGGTTGCATGCATGTATGTAATTAAAAAAAATAGAAGTAAGATAATTAGTAATAGGATAATTGTATTAGTATATATCTATTAAGGAGATAATATTATTATTATGAATAATTCTTTTTAAATGATATTATTAATGATAAAATTACGGTTGTTACAAGTTGCATTAAAATTTTACTAAACCAATTTTGGTTACGAAAAAATTATTCTAGGTTTTGGTTTAATCTAATTACACAATTAAATAGTTAATCGATTACTATTGATTAAAAATAGTTTCTTTATATTAAAAAAAAAATAGGGCAAAAATCCGGATCGTTACAATAATACAAATAGAAAGACAAAATAATTGAAACTCCTATACAACTTTAACAGATATTGATGTATTTTGGCGGATAGATATTGATGTATTTTGGCTGATATCTATATACTTTTTGCTTATGTCAATACACATTTTCCTTAATGGGCTTTAGTGAGAATTTTACCTTCTTTTTTTTTGTTTGGTTTTGATCTGGAGTTCCTCTAAGATTTGGAGAGATTTTCTCTTCCTCAAACCAGGTCCAGGTGTTTTCCATGTTCGGTAGAAAAGGCTCGTCCCTTTCTTTCCTTCCTCCCCTTGTTGCAGGCTATATATATATATAGAATTGAGCCGAAACAGTCAAGAGGGGTGGAAGAGCATGTTGGCCGGACTCTGCAACTCAAAAGAAAATCTGTTCAATACAATATGGAGTACGTATATACTCCCTCCGTCCCTTTTTTATAGTCCAGTATTCCATTTTGGGCTGTCCCTTAATAAGTGTCCATTTTGTAAAGTTAGTGGATAAAAGTTGGTGTATTGTCTATTTTGTCCCTAAAAGTAGATTCCTTTTTGAAAAGTTAGTGAGAAAAAGTGTAATGATGATGGGTAAGTAGGAAAAATAGAGGAAAAAGTTGATGTGAAAGATATAATGATGATGTCTTTTTAATAAGTTGGAATTACGAAGTAGGACAATTAAAAAGGGACGGAGGGAGTAGTTTATTTACTCCAAAGATGGACCAAGGGGTGCAAGTGGGGCCCGGATCCCCGCACACATTCTAATTTATTCCATTATTTTTACTATATTTTAGAATTTGTTTGTAAAAATTATAAAGGAAAGTCCTTTCAAAATTGTGTTATTTTATTATATAAGGATAATATATTGTCATTAATATATGAATATATGTGGTTTGGTCTCCTAGCAATAAGAATTCTGCATCGTCCACTGAATTTAACTCCTTTAAGATTTGTCATAAAGAAAACTCATTTACAGTGATTTATCCTATTCAATTCAAGGGAAAATTTATAATTTGCATCTTCAACAAAAGTATATGAGTTTGATGATAGTGATGAGTGAGGTAAATAATATCTCTCCTATTACGGTGGGTACTCTTAGTAGTCGTGTAAATACGTTGCACGATAGAATAATGTTTAGCCTTCTCCCTTGTTTTTGTTTCTTCTCGTGTCTGTTGTCTTTCTTTTTCCCTTCCTCTTGTATCGACTTAGCAAAACAAAAAAAACATTGCACGATAGGGGAGAATGAATTGAATCCCAGCTCAATTGAGAAAATGCATATGCAGTATATAAATGCAAAGATTTCTCACTTCACTTCCATAGCTAATTTTATACTACTAGCTACTCCAGTATCTAGAGATTGGATGCATAGCCTGTATAGTTTTTAATTAGCGAGGGGCAAGATGAGGGGGGAACAAGGAGGACTAGAAAAATGAAGCCGACGTCCAATATTGACAACAATAGGCCAACTTTAGTGATTTAGGTTTACGGTTTTTTTTGGTGTGGGCTTAATTGTTTTGATCTGGGTTTTTGGCCCATTTAAAGTTTTGTGCTTGTATTTGTTTTATCTGGATTTATAGGCCCTTGAGTGTTCTGGGCTTTGTCTATTTGGCTGTATTTGTCCAACTTTTTGTTGAATTCCCCTTAATAAAATGTTATTTTTGTCTATAAAAAAAAATATTGACAACAATAGTGTTTTAGTGTTCAAGTAGGGATCTATTTTTTTATAAGGTATCAGGTTCAATTCTCCTTACTAGCACAGTAGAATTTTCAAATGAACGGTCTACAGTTTGAATCTCAAGGACTAGGACCTATGGTAAAATTTCATAATTCACTCCCCCTTAAGGTTATCCCCAAGGTTTAGGCTTGGTAATTACCCAGTACTAGGGCTATCCACTGTCCGGATTGGATCGGATTCCTATGAATCCAATCCTAATCTGTATCTCACGGTTTTTAGAAAATGCTATCCAATCCTAATTCAAAAGTCTCATGATTCGGTTCCAATCTGAACCGTGAGTCACAGTTCGATCCGGATTTTATCCGCCGATTTCCTTCCCTTAAAATAAAATGATGCTACTGCCAACTAAAAATGCAAAGTGCACACACCTATTAGTGTTATGAAATTTAATAACTAATAAGTGTTTGCAGTCTTGCTGGTTTAGGTTCAGATAACATTACAACAAGTTTATTCCACTGTTCCAGTTTAGAATTGTCCAAGACAACAACCAAATAGCTAGGCATTAACCAAATAAAGGCTAAGCATTGTCACATTAATGTAAAATTGTTAAAAAAATTCATAACCATTAGTAAAGTAATAATTATTTATAAATATAACACACACATATTTTTTATTTTTTTAAATATCTCATGGTCTAGTTCGGTTAATTCACGGTTATGATATGAAAATCCAATCCTAATCCATATCTCACGGTTTTTTAATTTTTAAATCCGTGTTCGGACCATTAATCCACGAACAAAATTCAAAAGGCACGGATCGATTTGGTCCAGACCGGTTTCACAGTTCTCAATTTTTCTTGAACAACCCTACCCAATACATGTGAGACGGGCCGGGGAAACTACATGTCCCCGAGCGATTAATCGAGACAAAATATTTCAGACACTCTCAATAAGCAAAAACAATCCAAGTAGTGTTGAGATGTAGCTGTCGTCAGGGGTCATGCAATGCACGGGGGCCTCCTAAACCATGGGTAGCCACACTAGGGGCCCAATTGGATGCCGTATCCATTTTAGCAGTGCTGTGGAGGAGGGGTAAAGAGAAATCGCCTTCCATTTTAGCTTCCCAAACGATGTCTTCTGCTGGGATCCCCCTCATAAATAATACATCAAAAACTCATATATACTGCATCCAATCGAGCCCTAAAGGTATAGGGGGTTCAAGCAAGAGAATAAATTCTTTACACTGGCGGTGTAAAGATTTGTTTCCTCCAAATCAATTACATCACGTCATGTTGCAAAACAGTAGTCCTAATCAATAGAACATGGCGACGTGGCGCAATATAATTGATTTGGAGGAAACAAATGTTTACACCGTACCGGCGGTGTAAAAAATTTATTCTCTTCAAGCAAATCCCTTGAGCTCAGAAAAATTAATGGACTAAATATATAATTTGAATTTTTTTTTATATTGTTGGCACTGAATCACTGATATTGATAGGTGGCTAAAGTAAATGATAATTTACTTAAATTAATGGGGATGTAGATAATCTAGCTCAACAAAACAAGTAAATCAGGCTTAATATATTTTCAATCAAAATAAATATGTTTAAAATTTTATGTAGAGTGTTGAATGAGAAGTTTTTTTTTTAATAATTTTGTCATTACTGAACTAAAATAATAGGGCCCCGATGCTAAACTGGGTTGCAAAAATGCATGGCACAATTAAGCATACCACAGGACAGCAGTACTAGCTGGTGCTTGGAGGAGATTGATTAATGGGTCGATGTACACTGAAAACTACGTGCTCTCTCTATATTGTGAATCACGCCATGCTTGCTGTAGTACTGCATTAATCATATGACCATAATTATGATATGCAAAAGTATACTCTACTAAACACGAGGTTCATAATTTTGTCATCAACTAGTCGATCGATGATCAAACGACTACGAGGGATCCTTCTCCGCAATTTCCATGCCCGGCTGGCCCCATGCATATGCATGAATCAATCATCATCCATGTGCAATCACCATCTTCGATATAAGAATATCACTATAATGCCGAGCCAAAAAAAAAAAGAATATCACTATAATTCGTTTTTCTACATGCCCGGTCATATAGTTCAAGCCACAATTATTAATTTGGGCCATATAGTTACAGCCACAATTATTTGGAACTTACGTGCACCACATGTTCATCTGCCCCCCATGCCCCACCGAACCTCCATCCCTAACTACTTTTTGCACATCCAAATATTAGGAAGAATTAATTATTTCAACACTTTTATACATAAATTGTTACATATTTATTATATATTTAACGCGCGCAAGCCTCGAATATCCCACTCTTAAGATATCCATTATATAGTATTAAAACGGTTTTCACTTACCGAAATGTATTATGACGTCGTCATTTGGTAGCTTGGTATACTTTTAGCTAGCTAGCTAGGCAACGATGACATATTTTAAACATAGTATCCTATCATCATTATCTTATAGGAGTACTACATGATGATGAAATGCATGGCTTGCTTCGACATTACATGTGTAAATTTTGTTACGTTCCTCTTGTCTTCTTTAAAGCTCAGCTAGCCTCATTTATGTACGTACAAAATGATTTTGGTTTGTATATTTGGTTTGGTCAAAAAATACTTTCGGACGAGGTAATTAAATGAGAACTTAATTGAGTACTCCATTCATCTCCATTTAATATTTTAATGATTGGTTGAAGGAATTAAGTTAATACTCCATCTTTATTGACTTTATTATTTTTTGATGGATTAATTTGTTATTTCATAGCTAGAATTGCCTCTATTTATTGACTCTTGTTCGGATGAACAATTATATATGTAATCTTCTATTCGTGACTGTTTAGAATAGAATAGACATGCACTTCTATATGTGTGTGTGTTTCCATGATCAGTTTTAAACTTGTTTTTGAGAGGTTCTTGGATTGATTTTCCATATTCATGTAAATCTTGAATCTTCATATATACGAGGGAGTAGAAAATTTGAGTTGGTTCTCCAGGCCTCTCAATTATAGTGAGAGATTTCGATCATTATATATTATCCTGAAAGATAGACGTCCAAAGATTCCGCAAGTATTATAGCGATGACAAATCTCTGTCTTGAGGACATAGCGTCCCAAGTTAACATTGATATTTTTCGTGCGATTTTCCAAATTCTATCTATTTCCTTACAATTTATAGTATATCCTCCTAACTTTAATGCTGGGGTCTAGCTGAGCACTGCAGCAACAAAAACCAAACCTAGTTGCGGGATCCGCGACCATGGCTTCAATTATTAATTAATTGCACCACTTTAGCCTCCCTAGCTCCCAGATTACATGCATACTCCTGCTCCACCCTTTTAATTTCCTCTATCCAATTAATATTAGCCATACATAATGGTACCTTTGATTTGTCCTTCTCAACGGATTGGGCCACCCTTTAGGCCACTACAGTATTAATTAACGAGGTAATTAGTCACCGGCTATGAAAAGAGATTCACAAGAAGGATAGGAATTAGACTTAAAAATACATTAACAATTATGAATGTTAATCGCATGCAATATTCTCCTTAATTACATCGCCTTTGATCCCCAAATGTTAATCAGGCAATCAAGTTGCTAGCATGGCAATATTTCGACTTTCATCCCCGTTACTTATCTATGTGTATATCCAATCGTTTTTGCTCTCAGTATTCAATGACTTATTTACGAAATCAGATTCACATGTATGATCTAGAACTGTAGGATGACGACTTCTTCTTTTTTTCTCTTCCTTTGAATGCTCTTTTTGGCCCTCTCTGTACAAAATTTCTAACTTGAACCACAAAATTGTGCATATGCATGTATTCCGAAAAATATGTGGAGTACTGCATGATTGGAAGCTGAGTTAACTGATGACAACGTATAAGAGAAAATAATTAGGTATTCTTAATACGAATATAATGTTGTTGATTTCGAAATAGTCCACACACACGGGGTGCAACCAATTTAACACGGGGTTTTGAAAATCCTAGCAGCTGCCTTGCGGTCAACCATGGGAGCTGCTTCAAACTCTTCTCTACCACACATAAATGAGGAGCTCGCACTGATGTGAGGGAGAGAAAGAACTTAGTGCACCACGTAGCAATGCTCCAAGAGCATATATTGAACAATTTTCCGCTGGCTTGCTTTTTCTTTGACTGCAAGTTAGAAGGTAGTACGTGCGTAGGAATTGAAGCTGGCAGGGGAGGATGGGATATATATTCGTATATGGTAGCTTGTAAGCTTCTCCAATTGAAATTGATGGAGATAGAGTTTGGTACGTTTAATTGGTCATATGAGAAACGTGTGATCGATTGTTTTTTTTGACAACAGAAGAAGAAACGGGTTTGATGACGGAGATCAGTCGGAGACAGACCCCAATGATTACATGCCAAACCCAAATTTCTACGTCTTCGGTCTTCCTTCAAAATTGCCCTTCTTTTCCGGACAAATTCAGGTGGAGTATAGTATTTGTTAAAGAAAGAAAAGGGAGGGCTAGTCAATTATTCCATTTGCAACCGCAACCTCGTCAACTATGCACGCCCCGGCCCACGCGATCGATTTGGTGACTTTTAATCATATAAGTATATTTTATCTATTCATTATAGCTAGAACGAGTGCAAAATAACTCACCCTAGTGCATCCCAAATCCCAAATGAATTGGCATCCAACTTGACGTACGTTTTGTCTGTGCACCATATCTAAAATTCCTCGCCCATAGAGTTTTGTTGGTAACTTGAAGTGTCACGACATCCCATTTACATGTCCTTTCATTAACTCTATGGGCTAATTCATTTCGCCACCTCCCAAATTATAGTCGCAATAAAGTCCATATGAATTGATCCCACAAAAATTAATAGAACTTTAGATAAATTTAAAACATGAGACTGTCAGAAGAAACAAACTCTTATTAAGTCAAAACTCTTAGAGCACTAGGTAACCGGCCCCTTGAGCAACTATATGGTTAGTTGGTCAAAGGTCTTATCACCAGTTAGTGACCATGTTTTTTTTTTTTTGCAAGTTACAATTAAATCTTAGCGGATTATTATATAAGTTGTGCATAGCTACGTTCGAAATATCTCCATAAGTAACCTCAAATATAAAACCTTGTTTGCAAATAGAACATCCACTTCAGTTTTTTTTTCCATAAAAGGAATTTTATATATGATGAAGATCATAATAACATTAGTACAACATGAAACAAAATGCATTGAGAGAGCTCGAAGACTGAACAAAAACTCTCCTAGTGCTCCTGCTCGCAAAATCTCAATCTACCCCTCACAACCTCTCAATTTTTTTAGAAAGAAAGAAAAAAAGAACCAAACAACAAAGTTGGCAAGATTCCAACACAACATCTAACAACCACTTAAGCTCAAGTTCAATTGAGAGAGAGAGAGAGAGAGAGAGAGAGGGGGGGGGGGGTGGCAAATGATACTATAATTGGGTCATCTCATAAGATGCATGCATGGGATAAAGCAGCTGGAAATACAATATTAATCCGGCCACATGCATGGATACTCCCTTAAATTGAGGGTCGAGCTAGTAATTGACTGATGTACGTTGAAACCAAATTACCAAAACATGCAATGGATGTTGCCCGGCCAGAGTAGAGACTGCAATTGTTTGTTTATGCATGCAATGAAATGATTGTCTCCCACAAGATCAGTACTGAAGCAAATCATCAATTTTTAAAAAATTAATTGGGAAAGCAAATACTACAGTTGTCAATTAATAAGACTACGTACTAAGTAGAATATATATATATATATATATATATATATATATATATAAAAGAGCGTAGTTTATTCACATGCATGTGATACGGCCGGTGGTTGATTACTAATTTACTCTTTTCTTTTCTTACTTAATTTTCACGGTCCAATAATAGCTAGTTATGTAATGCATGCGTGGCTATCTAGCTAGCAACTAATTAAGGTTATAGAATTAATCTAATACATGAAAAAGTATTGTTTTAATAAAGGATATATACTACTGGGGAAGGGATCAGGGTCAATCATATATGGAGTAGTAATTAAATAACACCGATGCTTATATAAAATAAAATAAAAGGGACGTGAAAGTTTTGGTATCCTCCTATGACCATAATAATATTAGGGATTTACAAATTAAATTCACATACAAGAATGTCGATTGGACTTGAGATAATATATAGAGAATACAATTAAGGCCGGCCTCCCACTCCACTTAGCTATGCCTAATCCTATATATGCCAACAACAGGTCTCCATCCAGATTTACGAAGTCCGATCAAAAATTGAAATTCGATACTACTATATATATATCATTCGTGAATTAAAACCCTACATGTTAATTTCTTTTTAACTAGAATGTAACCATGCATACTTGATGATGGATCAATTTTAGTATATGCATGGCGGAGGTGTATAGGGTTCGGGCACCCTAGCCCCACCGAATTTTCAACATTCGATTAGTACTATCATATTTAATTTTGAGATATTATTAGTGTAATTGCTGATATTAATCAAACTGTCTCTAATTACAAATTCTCTCATCGCAAGAGGCATATCCATAACTAACTCCGCTATACTGATTAGATTGGTTTAGTTTTTTTTTTTTTGGGAATCGGTTGTGTGCGTATATGAACGCAGGACATCGATTAATGTAAAAAAAGAAAGAGTTGATAGAATGGATGTATCAGCTAGTAATATATTTCCGAGTCCACAAATAATATATGCACTTACCTCCACGTTTAGTTTCATTGTTTACCAAAACCAACTAAGGGGAATCCGCGTAGGCGTAACATGTGCTTACTAGTACTCCTTAAAGAAGTTTATTTAGCTAGCCCAATCTGTCAATCTGATGTAATCTAACTAACTAACTAATGATAAAGATTAAAGAATCAATTAGACTGCCTCTGGAACTTTGCCACGTTGAATCATAGTATTGACTTTTAATTTGCCTTTATTTGACCGCCAATGCAACGCAAACGTCTCCGTTTACCCCCCACCCCCATTGATTAACGCGTTACGCTAAACAAGTACTACTAGTAAAACGTTGAATTTTATAATCAATAAGCTCATGATCGATTCAAGTGTCCAAATATGGGAATGACTTCGGTGTCCCCGGTTATTTTGGGGACACCGTAACTTTTGGCATAACAAAACCATTATAAGCATAACCAAATTCATTATAAGCATAACCAAAACCATTATAAGTATAACCAAAACCATAACAAGGCATAACTTGGTTAGTTATGCCTTGGTTGATTTTTGGTTATGCCTTGATTGATTTTTGGTTATGCCTTGGTTATGCCATGTTATGGTTCTATTATATTTGTAATGATTTTTGTTATACTTGTAAGGGTTCTGTTATGCCAAAAATTACGGTGTCCCCAAAATGACCGGGGACACCATAGCATCATCCTCCAAATATTGGTAAAGAGTCCTCCTTGTCCTTGATATATATACTTGCTTATAAGGGATTCAGGGAAGGGCGAGAGAGAAATTAAACGTGGTGTAATTAACAACAACTTCAACGTTTACGTACAGCTGGAACTCCAAGTCAAGACACATGGGTTGCCAACTTGGCTAGCCCTCTTCATGTTCCGTGTCAATTAAGCAAATCCAATACTAAGGCCTTGTTTGGCCAAAAAAGAATATATAAGTACTTATGACTATTGGTTTATTGAGGAGCAGTAATCCTACAAGTTTGGGCTTATATTTGGCTAATATGGCTGAAAAAAGTATGCTTATTTCATTTGGCTGACCAACCAATAATCCAACTACTTTTTTTACCCAACCCAGGGCTAATAAATGAAGGGTGTGTAAACGAAATACCTTCTTAATAATTATTTCGGTTCAAAATTGTACAACTCTGGACTAATAAAATAGTTGTTCTTCATTTCTTTTATCGGCAATTAGTTGTTCGTCATTCAATAAATATATGTATGCGTTCATAGCACATAATTAAGCAGCATTTTCATATGACTTAATGTGATTCCACTCACCAATTGAGCTATGAAGAGCATCTTGGATTAAAGATCTTCCAAATTTTGGTAATTGATTCTTTTTAAGTGCACTTGAAGTTTCTTAATATTGAAGCATAACTCAATAAAATTTGATGATTTGGGAAGACATTCATTTTGAAGGATTATTTTTTAATTTCAAAATATTTTTAGACAATTTAGAGTCTTTGAACTTGTATACATACACCTCAACTAATTCTTTAACGACCCTTTATTAGTGAATAAGTAATGTAGGGAAATGTGAGGATATAATAGGAAAGGGATATGGTAGAAAGGGAATATTATACAAGGGCAGTACATAATAAAGTGCTTCTTTGGCAATATGAATATGGATGGATAATAATATTTCTGTAAATAATAACGGAAATGTTGTAATTACAAGCCGAATATGTAATGGCTTAGAAAGTCCAAAATAGTCTGAACATGGCCGAATATAGGTATCCCATGAATTTCATACTTTCCCCATATCTGGTTCAAAAACATTGGGTTTGGAGCGGGATCGGATTGCTTATCTAAGCGGATAAACAATTTACCTAACAAAAAGGCTATAGGAATCAATTCTATAGCCCACCAGGCCACCAGTAGTAGCTTAAGGCACTCGGACGAAATTTAGAGGTAATTAACTTAAGCGACAATAAAT
This sequence comes from Rhododendron kiyosumense, assembly GCA_019656275.1. NCBI lineage: Eukaryota > Viridiplantae > Streptophyta > Magnoliopsida > Ericales > Ericaceae > Rhododendron > Rhododendron kiyosumense. The sequence goes on from BPLS01000447.1 coordinate 130,072, forward strand.
CGAGATTAGAATAGTTTACTTATATTGCGTATACTCGTACATGTATAATTTATTACTCCCTTCATCCCATTTTTATTGTCCATTTTCGTTTTTCGTACGGCTCATTCAACGCTTATATTTTCCAATATGAATCTCCAAAAATATGCAATATGGATTTTGTTTGATAGTTCTCAATTAGATCTATAATACAAAGTTTTCAAAATTATAAAAAACATTGTAAATTAAGAAATATAAGCGTTAAAAGAACCGCACGAAAAACGAAAATGAACAATAAAAATGGGAGGGACGGACTCGTAACAGAGTTTCTTGAGGGTATCCACAATGCTATAATCAAAAATTAATAACCAAAAGTTGCCACATCAGTTTTTGATTATTCATTTAAGATATTGCTAAGATTAACAATATAGATGTCTGCAATGGTATAATCAAAATTGTATAACCAAAACTTATTATAACATCATTTTTTTAAATTACAAAAAACTAAAAATTGTGAAAAGTAGAAAATAGTTTTTCAAAAAATAGTTTTGAAACTAATAATAACTATTTAATAGAAATTGAAAATAGTATTTTAAAAAAAATTATTTTAAAAAAATTGTTTTCTAAAAAAAATTAGTAAAATAATTTTTTTGAAAAATATTTTTCAAAAAAAATAGAGGAAAAGGGAAGAGAGATAGAATAAGTATATTTGATTGAGAATATGTGTGTATATTAAATTTGGTTATTGTCAAAATGTTGCTAGTTTTGGTTATTCAAAGTCCAAAATTTGATTATTTCTAAGGAGATTGTTAAGTTTGATTATAGTATTGTGATCCATATTTTACACCAACATTGTTAACTTTAAAAACCTTTTACATTTGATTATAGCACTGTGGATACTCTGACATGGATAAAGTTATACTCCGCTAATAATAATTCCACCTTGTCTAATAATTGCGAGGATATGGACCTGGGGGGGCCCACAAACGATAAGACAGAATTACCAATTCAAAATCAGAAATGCTAGGTACAAAGAAAACTTACACTGAAAGTATCCCGAAAACAGCAATCAATGGTTGAGAATCATTTTGATGATTATGTCACACACATCAAAGTGAATTTCAACCATTGATTACTATTTTCGGGGTACTTTCGAGATAATTTTTCTTTGTACCTAGCATTCCCTGTTAGCAAGATATGCATATCCCATACACTTGTATAAATACATAGACAAACTCGCGTATACACGGGTCTCTTCCCCATTGATCCATCCAGGTATCTGGCGCCGGAGGGAGCGACACAAATATACAGAGAGAGAAAGCAATTGAAACTCCATCGTTGGGGAAAAATTGATAACAATTGTCGGATTTTGATATAGAAATACATAGGAGTCTCCTCCATAATTAGACAGAGGGAGCGGGAAGGAAGGTCGTAATTAAGTTGGATGGTAGGGTGGTTTTCTGGGGAGGAGAAGGAGATTGAGAAAAGGAACAATATAGGAGTAATTAATAGTAGTAGCAGCAGTAGTGATAAGGGAATGCGATTGGGGAAGTATGAGATCGG
>BPLS01000447.1:156610-171959 GCA_019656275.1 Rhododendron kiyosumense
GATGTTTGTTCGTAGAAAGAACGAGATGGTAGTAACTTATTTGTGTGCGTGTTTATCTTTTCTTTTATGAAAGAAAAAGAGGTTATCAATAAGTGTTTTCTCACATAAAAATGGATGAGATTGGACACTGTGATCACCAATCAGAAGAAATTAAAAGATAACATTGAAGAAACACAAAACCTACAAAGACAGAAAGTGTGAAAAAAAATGTAGGTGAATTAATGGGACATTAATTTCGTGCTCACACCTTCAAGTACAAACCCTAAAAATTTCATATGGTGTTCCGGATTCTAAAAAAAGAAATTTTTAGAAAATGAATGTAATTTTAAGCTTAAAAATCATGTGTTTACGCAAATAATTTTCCTACCAATATAGATATTGTTTAATAGATCTCATTGAGATCTTTTAAACAGTACAAAAAAATTAAAAAATTATTTTTTATTTTTATTATATTTGAACTTGAAATTATCTAGGTTAAAAAAGAAAGCGGCACCTTTGTCAAACAAATCTCCAAATTCCAACTGCTGTCTCTTTATTTCAGTTTTAGTCCGTCTTTGAAAATTCGTCAAAAAATGATTTCTCAATATATTTGAGTGATTCCTAAGCCTAATGTTTTGTTTGGTTTGTGTTTTAAAAATTTTTTTGAAAAATTATAAGAGTAATAAGTGAAAAGAGATAAAGAGAGAAATATTAAAAGTATAGAGAATTTAGGGAGAATTTTTTGAAAAATTATTTTTGAAAATAGAAGTGAACAAGTCAGTGACCTTAACATCTTCTAGTTTGAAATCCACAAGAACCCATAATCATGCACCCAATTTAAAAACGCCGAATTTGAGTAAAAATTGCAGCTTTTCATACTATTCAGAAACTCTAAACTCACAATTCTATTTTGTTTCCAACTCATGATCAACACATACATACATATATCGTGTAGAACAAGTTAGGATTTGCTTAAAATTGGGGAAAACACTGGGTCAGTTTGTAAATGCCGGCGGAGATGTTTGTACCAGAGATTTCAGGCCGAAATTTTGCAAAGCTGGGTCAGTTTTTAATTACATCCAAATTAAGTCCTGAAACCGTGTTTTCACATCCCTGTATCTCAAGGTTATGAATACCGTTCCATATTGATACCGGTCAGTACGTACCGAATTGACAAGTAAACGGTACCCTGGCCACCCAATACCGGCCCTTACCAGTCAGTACTGCCCATCTCAGAAAATACCAGACGAGATGACCTTCTTGGTGATTCCAGCCGAAATTTTGCAAAGGTGGGCAAATCTGTAATAACATCCAAATTAAGTCCTAAAATAGTATTTTCGCCTCAATTCGCTCAACGTAAAAGCCCTAATCGCAAACTCACGCTTCCCAAACAGTCACTCACTCCCAAATCCCAATCGACTTCGAGACGTCGAGTTCTTCCCCAGCTTGTCGACGTTGAGTTCTTCCACGGCGACGACAGTCGACAGGTACGTCTCTCTCTCTCTCTCTCTCTCTCTGTTTCTCATAGCTACGTTTCCCTCTCTGTATCTGTGAATGTGTGTGAGAAAAAGGTGCTACGTTTGTCTCTGTTTGTTATCATGTTATGCTATTTTTCTTGTTAATTTTAAGTCAATTATGTGGATTTTTTTGGTCTTAATATATGTATTTTATGATGAATTGCATGGTATGAGAATTTTTTTTGGAGTTATAATTATATAACTAGAGCTTGCCTTCAGGCACGGCCCAACGCATTTGAACACAACTAAAATGAATTGCGAAACTATTGACCACCCTAGCCAACAAAACTGATTTATACGGGAAGATTTTTTCTTGAATTAGGATCAAAAAGATTTTTTTTCTTACCCTTTTGTTTAGTTAAAAAAAAACACACACACACACACCAAAAAAATTGAAATTATCAACCGATAAACAAAAATATTTCTTGCCCTTTTGTTTAGTTTATGATTTGCCTTGCACTTATTTAGAGAGTTGGGATAGAAAAAGTTAGAGAAGATTTTGCCTTGCTTCGGAGGGAGAGCTAAGGTTTCAAAAATTACTTCCCTTTCTTATTTCAAAATCCGGCTCTTTTTTTTGGCAATGAAATTTTATTACTTTCTATCTTTCCATAACAAAAGAGAGTTGGAATAGGGAAAGGTTAGAGAAGATTGAAAATAAGATTTTCCAGCCCTAGGATTCTTCTCAGCCATAGGATTTATGAGGGATAAGTTTGGGCCGTTAGATTTATGTATATACGATTCAAATACTGAGTTGTTTTATTATATAGATTATATATATATATATATATATATATTGTAGTTGCGGTAAGTCCGAAACGGTGCCAGGTACTAGTAGGAAAACCGGCTTCTGATTCACCCACCAGCAATGAATCGATTGAACGCAGCTGCAGTTGTAACCATTGTTTCAGCTGCGGTCTGTTCTCAAATCGGTGTCTTGGAACTTTTTCTTGTTAGTTTGAAGTCAATTATGTGGATTTCGTTGTCTTACGAATATTTCTTTCATGATGAATTTGCATGGTATGGAGAATTTTTTGAATTATATATAATTGTAGCTGTGGTAAATCCGAAACGGTACTTGGTATTTGACCAGTTCCGGTACGCACCGTACCAGTAAAAAAACCGGTATCCTGACCGGTACGGTATTCAGATCCTTGAGTTGAACGATAGTTAAGGGCCATAAAAATCTGTGGGCTTAGCATTGTTTTTTTTTCCTCATCACACCAACGTGGAAACCCAAAACCCTAACCAGTGAGCTCTCTCTCTCTCTCTCTCTCTCTCTCTCTCTCTCTCTCTCTCTCTCTCTCTCTCTCCATCCAGGTCTTCAAATGGCTGAAGCAGCTGAAAGAAAGCCAGTGATCGGGTTTTCGTGGGAACCGAAGCTCCCTCTGCTCCCATCTGTGACAAAAAATGGATCTGCTAAATCTCAACCTTTGCCCCTTGAAACTGTTGCAGCGTATAGGCCTAGTACGGAGCTTGTTGATGGCATGTTCCTTCCTCCTAACGACCCTAAAAAGTTGAACAAATTAATGAGGAAGCAAGTCAAAGAAACAGCTGGAAAGAATTGGTAATTCCTTGCTTATCAAGATCATCCTACTCTTGACCTTCTCCTTCCTTCCTTTTAATTATTGGTTTTTGTGTTATTTTTTGTAATTTAGGTTTGACCTGCCTGCCCCAACTATCACCCCGGAGTTAAAGAAAGATATGCAACTACTAAAGGTGCACTCTCATTGTTTATGTTGCGGCCTAATGATGTTGTTTTTGCTTCTACAAACTACTATCTGATGATTGCACCAACAACCTCTCTCTTACAGTTTTAAGTTGTTTTCGGGTTAAGATGATATCAATTTACTGCAATTCTACAATGATAATCAAATGGGCATCCGTTTAGGCCATTAGGATTCATCACGCCATCATGTGGATTTCAGCTGCACCTGCTAGGTGATGGTTTACTCCAATATCATAACCATGGCAGAGAGAGAGAGAGAGAGATCCAATCTTTACCCACTTTAGCATCTTGCAATTAGACCCTGCCTAAGCTGAGTTAGGATGCTTGCGAATCTCGCTGATAGTGCATTATGTGCGTGGTTGTGATTCTGATCTGGGACCTTGTCTGAGCCTCTAGTTTGGGGTATGTGATTTGCCTTACTCCGTTGCCTGACCTGAACATGTAGAACCCACCATTAGTGCCCAAATCGGTCGGAGTCAACCGGCAAGGCACTGCGATGGTTAGGTGTGAAGTTGCAGCAAGAGAGCAAAGTACAAAGCGATTAGGGTTAGAAGGAACAGTGTACCCATTATGGTTGATCTGCTTCCTTTATACTCCCTCCGTCCCATTTAACGGTCCCTCGTTCCATTCTAACCGGATAAAAAATGAGTTATATCTTTAAATTGGTAATAAAATTTATATCAATATGCAATATGGATCTTGTTTGATAGAGTTCAATTAGTTCTATTCGACAATGTTTTCAAAATCACCAAAAACATTATATATTGCATTATTGCGAGATATATCATACAAGCAATTGAAAAGCGGCTCAAACTTCCAAAAAGGACTATTAAATGGGGACGGAGGGAGTACCAGATCTCAAACACTTGCTCTCCAAGTATGTGCATGTCCAGCACGCTCAATAACTGCGTCAGCTGATGTTATAATTGAGGTATTTGATCAGGCAGTTACAGCTCATGTGTGTTAGTTGTTATCCAAATTTGCATGTGCCTAGCTCAGGCTATAACCACGTCGGCTGACGTCAAATATGGAGTATGAAGCCAGTCTGTTGGCTGCACATGGGTTAGCTGGAATCCGTGAGTCATGCAGGTCATTACGGTCATATCCGATAAGGCGTATTCTCTGAGTTGCATGGTTCAGATCAAAATGTTTGGATCCCATTTACTGTCGTATAGTGATTGAGCCCTTCGAGTCTGTGACCATTCGACCCATATGGTAATTCTGTCTGGTCCGTCCTCTTAGGCCCAATTAGCCTGGCCTGGGTGTCGAGCCACCCTTCCTAACTGAGCTGCACTTATTTGGCCCACTACAGTATGCACTCTGGAACATGGCACATTTTTTTCCCATGGCATGGTATTTGCCAAAGTGTTCCAACACTTTCCTTAGTGTTTTACTTTTACCTATTAAGATGTAATGGAATGTCATAGGATTACATTCAGGAAGAGTCAAACTTCGACTAGAGAAGATCTAAACCAATTGGCCAAAACATATTTCTAGCTCAACTAACATGGGAAACATGCATAAGATTTTCTCTTTACATATTCAATGTGGATAGATGAGCTTAAAAAGAAGGTAGAAATGCACAGCATGTTTCGTTAACCATCTAATTATCTGTAAAAGAGCTCGAGTAAGATAGCAATGTTTCATAATCTAAACCTCTATGAAGCGTTACATGTTTTATAGTGTAGTCTACCCTATTAATTCCACTCGTCATATAAAGCAAGCCACATTTTTTTGTAACAACTGGCTATAACACATGCAGACCAATATAATACTAAATTGTTGGCTTCATTCTTAGAATTACCTTTCTTGCTCACAAGGTGAACTACTGCAAGTATAGTGTGTCATTTTCCTGTAATAGGCAGTCTCTGTTCCAAATGACACTGCTCACACTCAGTAATCATCTTTGGACCGACTTTCACATTTTAAAGCAACTTGAGCAGGTCTCATAATTTACCAAGTCATTTTTCCCTTTTCGGTTGTTAAGACATGATAAGTAAACTACCTGTATAAGAATAATTAGGCTGGATTTGATCAAGGTTACATTTGTACTGTATAGGATTTGGATTGTTCCTGATTTTGCCTTCCGAATATGGTCATGTTACCATTTGTTTCAGTTGGATTGACGGTTTACATTGGTTACAGTTGAGGAGTGTACTTGATCCGAAGAGGCACTACAAGAAAGGTGATTCAAAATCAAAAACTCTTCCCAAGTATTTCCAGGCAAGTCCTTGGTATTGCAAACGAGCAATGAGCATCTGTCTACTTTGCCATTTGTATTCCTTTCTGATGCCTTGGATCAATCTCACTTGATTAAGTGGTGTAATATTTGGCATTTTCACAATTAATAAGGTGGGCTCGGTCATAGAGTCAGCGTCAGACTTCTACACCGGTAGACTTACAAAGAGGGAGAGGAAAGCTACCCTTGCTGATGAGCTACTTTCTGATCAAACCCTCGGGCAGTACAGGTGAGGCAGCATAACTGACATTTCCGCTTTTCCTTTTATTTTCATGCTGGTACTGGATGGCGTGTCCGGTATGTTGGAAGGAAATGAAGAAATGCATGATTAACTTCAAATGTACATCTGTGCGGAAACTGGAAACTGCAACTGCAAGTTTCTTAGAACGACATGCTTGATCATGGAGAGGCTATGTATAATTAATGACTAAAAAAACCTCCTAGAAGTTTTGGCTGATTAGGTTTTTTTATTAGGCTTTTTTTCCCACTAAGCTAGGCAAATGCCAAAGCAAACAAGAAGGGAATGGCTGATTGGGCTTCATTTTGTTGATCCACCTTTTGCAGGAAGCGCAAGGTTCGAGAGATTAATGAGCAAAACCGTCCTGCTGGGGTTGATAAATGGAAGATAAGAGGTAAGCAGTCCTGGAAACGAGCTAAGCAAAGAAGACACTGATGGTCTCAATAGGCATCCCGCAGAATGTTATTCCCCAACTAAGAAGTTCAAGTTTTGTGCTGGCTGAGACCAATGGAAGATGTTAGCAGTTTTGGTGTTGTGCTTTAGTGAAATGAGAGGCAGATCAACCTTGACTGTTTGTTATCATCTTGGATTAAATTATTGTTAACATGTCATGAATTAGAGTACTTTGCTATATACATCATAGTTTTTTACGTTCTAATTCGAGTCATTAAATAAATGGAACAATGATATGGCTTTGACTGTTTATGATAAAGATTCTTGTCGTTAATGATGTAATGTCACTTCCAGAGTAAGGATTGACATGCTGCATCGTATGTAATAATAATAGTGGCAGAACATAGAAGGCCATACTCCAATTGCGTGTAATAATGTAGGGCTTTCTGCAGCTCAATCCACATTATACTCCTTGTTCCAGGGAGTCGGGAACTGGTGCAGGACATGGTTTTCTAGTAGTGATTGGCGATTGTCTAGTCCTAAAATAATGGGCAAGAGTTCATCAACAGTTTCATTAATTGGCAAGAGTCTCAGAAAATCAAACGCTAGTAGTGATTGGCGATTTTCTAGTCCTAAAATAATGGGTTGTCTCAAGTGTAGACGTAGCACAATATCCGGTAAGTTCGGAGTCGAATTTACAAAGACGGTGATGGGTGCTGATTTAAAGACTCGGGTTGTTATAATTTAAATAAGTTCTTAGGTAGCCACCCCTTATCGATTTGATTGAGATTAACTAAAACTTAAGGAAATAATTGTTCTTTTCAAATAATTAATGCCTTGTTCCTTTTACAATTATAAAAGAATTTTTCAAAAAATTTCCCCTAGATTCTTCCTAGTTCTAACATTTCTCTCTCTATCTCTCTCTACTTATTACCCCTATTATTTTTCAAAAAAAATTTCAAACATGAATTCAAACAAAGCATTAAAGGTTTTCAAATAATTAACGCGTTGTTCTCTTTGCAACTCAAAAAGAATTTTTCAAAAAATTTCCCCTAGATTCCCCCTACTTTCAACATTTCTCTCTATCTCTCTCCATTTCTTACCCCTACTATTTTTCAAAAAAAATTTCAAATTCCAATCTAAACAAAGCGTAAAAGGAGGTACGGTCGTAGGGTTTATAGCTCTCGTAACTAGTCCGCATTAACTTGCTCCATTCGGTGTTCTTAAAAATGTTCAATTTTAGATTAAAAAAGATACCCACAAGATGCGAAACCTTAGGGTCCTGCTCCATTTGGTATTCTTAAAAACGTTCAATTTTATATTGAAAAAGATGCCCCGCAAGATGCGAAACCTTCGGGTCGCCATTTATCCATGCACAGCGAAGAATGAGTTTTGGACCCTCATTCCCTCATTCACATGGGCTCCGACAATGCCCCGCGTCTATGGGAAGTATTTTTCAAATCTAAAATTGTTTTTTTATGGTTTGAAAATATGTAACGCACCGAATTTTGGGTACGTTAATGAGGCATTTATTACATAATAAAGAGAGTTTATTACATCATAAATACTTCAAAGGGTACATTTATTCAACAAAAGCATAACTAAGGCTCCTAACTACTGCTTCGCTTGCTCCTCCAATCCGGCAAGCTCCTCAGCTCCAAAGGCCTCCAAGGTATACTTTCACCCTGTTCATCTAAGAGATCTGACACATTATACCGGTGTCGCCACCAATATAATATGTCAGGGTCACCACAAGGCAACACCGTGAGCTACAACGCTCAATAGGAAAATTCTTACCCACCAACCTTATATAGCAAAACATTCACAACAACACTAACAATCACACATCCATATTCGTTAATCACTTAACGTTGGTGTCCAAGATTTCAGAGTTTCTCCTACGCGACTCGTCATAGACCGTGTCCATTTTCATATACAAATCAACCTTTCAAAAACATTTGCATTGGCTCCGTACCGCGGATAACCAAGTTATACACACCCAACCTCGGTTCCGCCATTCCGGTTTTCCGAGTATCCTCACAATGGTTCCACCGCACCGGGTTCCCATTGGCACACATTGTATTGGCTATGTACCTCAGATAACCAAGCTACACACCCAACCTCGGTTTCGCCGTTCCGGGTTCCCGAGTATCCTCACAATGGTTCCGCCGCACCGGGTTTCCATTGGCACACACACACACACACACACACACACACACACCTTTCACATAATACCCTCGAAATGGTCATTATGTGGTTTCAAAAGTATTTCCTTCTTTGGAAAACACATCACTTCCTTGTTATCAAACCCTAGGTGCCATGTTTCTATTTTCCCGGTTCTCGTGTCTCGTTAACATGCAAAGACTCCGCGGTAGGATAAAGTAAGTATGAAACATTCTAACAAGATCATCCAACTCTATAATATATCATAAGTAACCCAAGCAATCTATGCATGCTCATAACCGTCGTAAAGATCAAAATACAAATACTTGATATGGAAAGTAAATAAAGATAACTGACTTTGAAATAGAAGATAATGAGATCATACATATACATAGGAATAGGGTAAGAGTATCCTACCTTTATCCGAAACTAGTTGGGGCCGAATAAGCTAGTTGGAAAATTCTACGGGCGGTAAAACTTCCAAATCTGGACCGAATTTCGGACGGCAGTAACTCGGTCAATCTTTGGCCGAATACGATCGTTCTTGGGTTGAAATCGAAGCTCAAGAAACGTTCTACAACTTTCGTGAAGGAAGTTGATCCTAGAAACTAGCTTAGGTAGGAGAAATACAGTGATAAAGGAGATGACAGTGAGCTGTCTGGAAATGGAAATCCGAGAATTTTACTAAACTTCGGATGACAATATCTTTGTCATTTCTTGACCGATTGGGGTGGTTCTTGGGTCTAACTTGAAGGTTTCGAAGTGCTCTACAACTTTCCAGAAGGAAGTTGGTTCTAAAAACTACTCTAAGCAAGAGAAAACTGAGGTTTTACAAAGGGACAGTAGGCTGCCCAGAAATGGTTTCTAGAGAGAAGGAAGAGCAAAGCTTTGAAGGTGTGATCTTTGAAGCTTGGAATGGCTTCTATTTATAGGCAAACCTTGGCTCTCTCTCCTCCCTCAATGGCCGGCCCCTCTCTCTCTCTCTCTCTCTCTCTCTCTCTCTCTCTCTAAGTCTCACTTTGACACTTGGCATGAATCTTGAAAGATCAAGGCCTAAACCCTAGGCTTGCATGGCTAAGATTTGATTCTTGGGAGAAAAAGAGGTGTGAACAAGATTTCTAGGGTTTAAACAATCATGGAAGGACAATAAAGGACTAGATTCTTGGTTAGTAAGAGTTCACACCAAGGATATGAAGTACAAAGAAGATCAAGGAAGTACAATCCCATCTCTTTCGTTCTTCCTTCCTCTCTTTCTCTCTCCCTCCCTCCTTGGCCGAAATTCTCTCTCTCCCCTCCCTCTCTCGGCCTCTCTCTCCCTCTCCCTCTCTCTAGTACAATATATATATATATATATACATACACACACACACACATGTATATATGTTCAAGCAAACAATTAAATTAGTGGTACTTTTTGTACCAAGAGATCAAAGGAGTTGAAAGACTAAGATTTTTCCCAATAAACTAAGCAATTAGCACATGGTATTTAAGGTAATACTTTAACCATCTAGTACTTAAATAATATATATACATGTACTAATGTATCTAGGAAAAATCAAAACCCTAACATAACATAAATAAGGGTACTTTTAGAATCTTGTACTAAGTATATTGCATAATAAAATAATATTACTTACACCACATGGGTTTAAAGGAAAAGATTAAATTAATCAACTCATGTACTTGGGTGGAAGAACAACTTATTACCTATTAGGTAATAAATCCCCTAACTTCTATTGTCCAATGGACAATAGTAATTAGGTAACTTTTATATTAATTTAATATGTACCATGACACATGGGGATTAAGAAAAAGGTTAAATTAATAATCCCATGTACTATGTTGTAAAGTAAATTTATTACCCAAAGGATAATAATCCTCCTAGCTCTTATTGTCCAATGGACAATAGTTACTAGGGAAAATTTATACTAAAATAATCAAAAAGTGTGCTTTAGAAATCTATGGTTTTGATTTACCCCAATAATTTAATGCACAAAATCACATAGGAAAATCCAAGACTGATTATTTTAAATAAACCTTGTACTTGTTGAAAGAGTAATGCTATTACCCAATGGGTAATAATTTCCCTTGCTTTTATTATCCAATGGATAATGGAGGATTGGAAGATTAATAAACAATGAATAAAAGTACTTAGCACATGTGTTAAAAACAAACATATTTAAATAGGGGGCCTATTATCCAATGGACAAAGATTACCCTAACCTTTATTATCCAAAGGATAAAGAATAAAACCAAAACAATTAAAAGAAAACAAATAATCATTTCTTAGCTAGGGTTAAAAAAAAGTTCAAAGGGTTCAAGAGGGGCAGAACGGTCCATTTGCAGTTAGATAAAAGTAACTAGGTGGCTTGCTAGCTCAGTTTCTCCAACAAGTCGGTTAGAAACTAACTAGGCTTGCCAATTAGGGTTTAATGTCAAGAAATGAAATTTGAAAGGAAAAAACGTAATTTTGACAAACCACAAGGAAATTGAGGAAATTAAAATAAAATTCAAATATTTAACGAAATTTTTAACGACCAAAAATCAGGGTCGTTACAGAAAATAGAAGCAGTGCTTGAACTGTCCATGGTGTACTAATCACTCCGTGACTCTACCTATACGACTACTCAATAATCATTATGCATAAAAAAGAAGAAATCCTAATTTGAATTATGGTTCTAATACTGGAGAAAGAAAAATTAATAAGAAATATCAACGAATAACTTTTATAAAGAATTGAAATTAAAATGAATTACTGGAGTGCAAGTAATTGAACAAAGTTTCGAAAACTTGAATGAAAAGAAACTCAGAAGAAAAGAAAACTCTCGGAACGAAAGTGGCTGCCGTTCTTCTCTTTCGCCCGTGGAAAAAAACCTGTTGGAAAATAAATATATGCCGCAACCCCCGTTCATAGTCCGTGGGAATTACTCATTGTACGCAGCTTTCTTTTGGAGGCGACTATTTGCAGTCCCATATTTTCTCCTTTAACCCGTTAAAATTGTTTAACTAATTACAATATGATCCCATAATACAAAATAACCTACTTACCCTTATACATATACATGAAATGATCTATATTCCCTTATGAACAAAACCCCTAAATTATCTTTTTCCCTCTTCCCCCTGAATCATCATTCACGTGTTTTTTTTATAAAAAAAACACACACCAGGCGACCTCCCCCTATTCTTCATCTTCTCTTCTCCTGTTCTTCTCTTCTTCTCCTCATGTTCTTCATCATTCTCCTGTTCTTTGTTGTTGTGCCGTCTGGGTTTACAAAATCCAATTTTTCGATGTGTCTGGTTCGAATAGTATAAAATAAGTAATTTCGGTAGCTAACCACTGTAAAATATTACCATACTCAACAGTTAGTTACCGAAATTGAGATACATTTTCAGCATCCAATTACTAAAATATATGTTTCTTGTTTATGTTGTATGCATTTTCGACATGTAGTTACCGAAATATAATATTATTTTCAACAGTTATTTACCGAAATGTACGTATGATTTTCATATATAGTAGTTCGGCAATTGTTTAACGAAAATTGAACATATTTTCGACTTGTAGTTACCAAAATATAATCTTTTTTTCAACAGCTATTTACCAAAATGTTATGTATGATTTTCGTATATATAGTTTGACAGTTGGTTTCCGAATTTTGTACATATTTTCGACATGTTATTGAAAGTGATCTAATTGCTGTTATTATATATATACATACACGTATGTATGTATATACTCACAAAGAGAGAGACTGATGAACAGAAAGAGAAAGAGAGAGAGAGAGAGACAGAGAAAATGAACAAGAAGAGCAGCGGTGGTTCGACGGCGGTGTTCTAGCAGGAGTGACGGTGGTGGCTATGGGTAGGGTGGAAGTTAAAGTGTAATTTTTGAGAGGGAAATGATATAATGAGAAGATTAGCTATATTTAATGGGTTATATGGAGTTTTTTTTTTTTTTTAAATATTGGAAATGGGCTATGTGAAGTAGTAAGCTAAGAGAGAAAATATGGGGCTGCGAATAGTCGTCCTCTTTCTTTTTCTTTTTTTCTCCACAACCTCTTGTCACCAGTAGGGTAAATTGTTTATTACACAAAGGTCTTTTGAACTTTATGAAATAATATATGAAACATTTAATTTTGAATCATTTTGCATTTTAATCCCAAAACTTTTTAATTTTTTTTTTATCCAAAGTCTCGGACAACGGGCTCGAGCAACCTATAAATAAAAAAACACATAATAAAAATCAATTAACAAATATAAAAGACTAATAAATATAGATTAAAGGGCCAAAATATATATATTTTGACATTTATCAAGTAGCTTTTAATAGCGTAATTTTGTAGCATTCTTTCATAAATGGTATTGTAGGGTGGCATTAATAGCGTTCCTGCATTTTGAATGACACGGAAAGAAGCGGAAGTGCATCATCAATAGCGTTTCATTAATCCTATTATAGCCTGGGCTCCAGCTCCCTTGCCCCAAAGCAGTACTGGGGCATCATGCCCCAATTTTTTTTTTAACCATTGGATCTCCTCTTTTAATCTACACCCTTAGATTCATTCCTCTCTCTCCTGTTTACCTGTAAACACCGGTTAAATTTTTTTGGCATGAAAACATATAAATTTTCTCTTTTATGGTTGTCTTAGGGTTCTCATTGAAAGTCTTAAAATCAAAAATTACTTATGACCTTTTAGGATAAATTGATAAAAAAAAATAGATTTTCGCACCAATTCAAACAGATTGAAAATTGGAACACTAATTTTTTTAGATTTTTATATACATTAAAAAATATAGTTAAAAAATTAAGTGTTTCAATTTTCAGGACGTTAGGACCAATGCGAAGATCTTATTTTTTTTAGTCATTTTATCCTAAAGAATCATAATTAATATTTGTCTTTAGGACTTTTATAATTAAATATCTGCTCTTCATTCCTATGATTCTTTTAGGACTCTCTTGAAATCCTATGATCAAAAATTAATTATGATTCTTTAGGATAAAATAATTAAAAAAATAAGATCTTCTCACCGGTCCAAACGTATTAAAAATTGGAACACTTAATTTGTTAATCATACTTTTTAATATATAAACCGTCTAAAAAATTAAGTGTTCCAATTTTCAATCCGTTTAAACCGGTACGAAAATCTTATTTTTCTGATCATTTTATTTTAAATGGTCATAATTAACTCTAAGACTTTTAATGAAAATTCTAAGAAAATTGTAGAAGAGAAAATTTTCATGTAAAATCTTAGTGCCTCAAAACCACACCGTTTTGAGGCGTGGGTAGGAAAAACTAAAGACATTGTGGCTAAAGCTGCAGTTGTATTGTTTGGATGTAAAATGCGGCTACTGCCTTTTGTAAATTTGGCTCACGTAAATTACAACCTTTTCGGTATTCAGCGTGATGCCTTTTTGTAGATGTCATGCTTTGGTGGCTCTTTTTGTCTTATCAATGTTGATAAAATCTATGCCTTGGAAGATCTTTTTTGTTTTGATAAATGTTGAAGAATTTTATGCACGCTGATTGTGAAATGGAGGGATACCTACCATTTTAGTGGCATGCCATAAAACTGGAAGTGCTTACCATGTCAATGTGCATACCTACCACGAATACTGGATGTACATAACTAAAACTGAAAATTCTTACGACAGATTTTGGAAAAAACAAATAACAACTGAAGGTATTTACCATGTCAATAAGCATACTTACCACGAATTCTTGATGTTTATAACTAAAATTGGACATTCTTACCACAAACGACAAAAAACAAATAGCAACTGAAGGTACAATACTTAACTACCACGATTACTGGGTGGACTTAACTAAAACTGAACATTTTCACCACAAACTTGGGAAGAAATAAATAGGGACTAAAGGTTACGATTACATTCTTAAGGTAAGTATGGTAAGTATTACCCTAAACAGTGGTATGTAGTTCCCTACAAGATAGTAATCATGGCCATAAGAAACTATACAATGAATTTTTTTACTTTGATCAAATCATTGTGTTTAAGAGCAAATAATCACAACTAAAATTAGTTTCTTATTGTGGATAACTTACTTGTTTAGCTTCTTCAACTTATTGTCTTTGAAAGTTAGGGAGTTTCTTTAATAGTCATATCTTGAGAGAAGGAAGGAGATTCATGGGAGAGTTTAAAAACTTGGTAAAGTACATTTTGTTGGATAAGATTGGAGATTTTAAGGTAGGTATGAAGAAACCTAATACAATTAATGCTACAATTTGAGGTAGGTGAGCTTGAAAATTCACCAAATAAGTGGTTCAATTATAGTCATTATTTAATTTCAACAGAGTAAGTACTGACAAATAACGTGGTAAGTATTACCAAAAACCATGGTAAAACTTGTGTCCTGTAGTAAGATTCCATGGTAAGAATATCCACAATTTGTAGTATCTGTAGCCCTATTGTGTGGTAAGTAAGACACTCATTACGGATAGGTAAACATTTATGAATCTTTATTAATGCACTATAACAGTATAAACTATAATGAGGTAGTTCATAAGATACCTACCACAATAAATTGTTTTATGATTAATTGAATGAGAGTGTATTACCTTCTTAATAAATAAAAATAAATGATTAATTGAATGAGTTATTTCAATTAAACAAATTAGGCAATTCACTCTAATCAATTGTATAAGTCCTTATTGGTCACTTCTACCAACATCATTGTTAACTATCCCATCTGCTAATTATGCCATGGTGATCGAATCAAGTGGTTCAATCACTTGATTAAACTCTTTTAGTCCATTGTATAGATGATCAATGATCATTGTCAATTAAATATACTATTAATTATTATATCTGTATTCATCTTTACTGATTGATCAGTATCTAATTACATGACTCATAACTATCAATCGTATCGATGCTCAATGATCATATAGCAATCAATTCACTTATTTAATTGTATCGATGCTCATTAACTTTTCTTAAAAAAGTATTATTAAATTTGTAAGTTATTAATTGATTAATAACTTAGATATAATGTAATCGTATATATTAACAATATTAATTAAAAATTAGTAGCGTATATTTATAATAAAAATATTAAGTAATTTTTGTAAGTTAT
>BPLS01000447.1:171969-199780 GCA_019656275.1 Rhododendron kiyosumense
TCTAAACAATAAATGAATAATTATTTTCACAATAATATTTATCAATTGATTGGTACTTAAAAATAATTTTATCTTATATATTAACAATATTAATTGAAAATTAGTAGCATATATTTATAATAAAATATTGATTAATTTTTGTAAGTTATTCTAAACAATAAATGAAAAATTATTTTCACAATAATATTTGTAAATTACTTTTTAATTAGAAAATAATTTAATGGAATATATTAAAAACATTATTTTAAAATTAAGGCAATTTTTTTGCTTATATTTTAGTTTTGAAAAATTGTTATAAAAATATTGGTTTACAAATTAAATATTATTTAATTATATTTATATTTCCACCCAACAATTGGTTGTCTATTATACAAATGATTAGCAAAAGGATAAAAAGTAGGGTGGATAGAATTTAAAGTGGTGTGAATTTATAAATTTTTAATATTTAAAAAAAATCCTGCCAAAAAGTACATTTTCCCGCCAAAAATTTAAAAACATGCTACTTGGAGAACCGGTCAAAGAGAGAAAGGCCAAAAAATGTTGAAGTATAGCCTTTAGTTGTGGTAAGTGTTAGTATAAGATATGGTAAGAAGAGCAAGTGTTCATAGTAAGTATAATAACGTTTTTTGGCTCAAAAAACACAAAACCATCTTACTTTTTAGGGGTGATTTTGATCTAATGGCTAAGATTAGCCAAAAATCTGATCTAAAGGTCTATATTAAATGGGACATCATGCCCCACCACTAGGGGTGGGCATGGGTCTGACGGGTCGGGTGTGGCCCGCAACCCGAACCCGTCCCGACCATGACGGGTAAGGAAAAATTGAACCCGTAACCGAACCGAACAATGGTATATACCAGCTCACGAACCCGATTTTTTGGGTCGGGTCGGGTCGGATTGAGAAATGCACGAACCAGAGGTCTGAACCGAAACTCGTTTTTTTAACAGAACCTAACCCGTACCCAACCGAAGCACCTGTCCAGAGCCACCCAAGACCCTTCGGGTCGGGTCTAGTTGGTCGGATCTCGGGTTTTTTGCACACCGGACCAACACCGCATTGGGCATCATAGCGAAATTGTATAGCCTGCCACCAAAATGTGGGCGCCTAAAAACACACGCGACCTCAGAAATTTTCCCTGAATTCGTGGGAATAGGGTTTTGGCTTCTAATGGATAGATCAAGCATTCAGTCCTGCGTTCAATCATGAGTTCTCGTTTCTGAGCAAGGGTTTCAACTTTCAATCGTGAGTTCTCCTTTCATGAGCAAGGTTTTCAATCGTGAGTTTCTGAGTTCTTCCATGATTTGTTCTTTCTTCTCTCTTTTTATCCGATTTAGCTTATACTCGGTAAAAAAAACCCTTCTTCTGCTCGATCCCTTCTTCCAGAGAAAGAAGCAATCATGGAGACCTATTGCATCAGGTCGAACAGAGGAGCCCTAACCAGGTTGGCTTCGATTTTTTCCTTGATTCTTGCCTTAATATAGATAGGGTTTAATATTCACTCATTGGCTTGTGAAATGTTATGATCTATTGGGGTTTGCATAGATTATAGATAGGGGTTGAATCTAGTTTTTTATTTTCATTCTGATAAGATTATTGGGCTCGTTCTAGAAAACAGAATACAACATGTATGTGTCTTCATTGTTTGCCCATAAAGCACAAGAAGATTATTGTGGGTTTTATATTTTCTATGAAAAAGGGTAGTCGGATTAATGGTCTTGTTACCTTAGGCTTTGCTTTTACAGATTCAAGTGTTGAAGAAGAAGGTGACATTTTCGTGTAGAATCTGAACTATTTGAGGATGGTCACAAAAAACACTGTTAGCAGCCTAAGTAGAGCTTTTTCGGGGCACTCCGGGCGTGCGTCGCGGGGGGCATCTCCCCGGGCTGTCAGCATTCCATGATAATCTACAGCATGTCTTTCCTGATTGACATTGTGACTTGTGTTAATGTTGGATTCTATATGTTGGATGGGCTTTTTAATCTCTGTTCACGGCTATTATTAATTGGGTATGGATCTATTTGGCTTGATGCAGTAGAAGATAGGGTAGTATTCTACCTTTGATACTGCATCTGCGGCTGCCCATGGGTTTAACTGCTATCATTCTTAGAGTGGCTGGGTTCTTAGTCAGCTCCTGCAATTTCTATTTAATTGTTGTGGCGATAATGGTTTAGTCATTTGGTTGCACACTCCTTCAATCAAGCTGGTGTTGCTTATATGGGATCTGTATTGTTTATGCGTTGGTTCTGCTTCTGCTGAGTTTATCTGCTGTAGTTTTTTTTGGTTTGTCTCTTTGCTGCTAATCGTATTGGTCAAAGTGTCCCTACCCTTTGTTTCTTAATATATCTTCTTTTGCTGATCGAGGAAAAAAACTTATCTTGGCGTGATTATGAAACATTTCTTTTTCTGATCGAGGAAAAAAAACTTATCTTGGGGTGATTATGAAACATACTCTTGAACCCACCAAAAAATCTGTTGATCGACATCTAATGTGAAGCTAAATATCTGCTTATGTTTCTACTTATCAGAAGTCATAATCATTTGATCATGCACAATAGCATAAGCATTCCTCTGCATAAGGTACGTGAAGGAAAAGACTAGTATGATTGCTCATAGATGTCTATGTTGGTTAATCGTTATTGTATTTTTTGAAGTAGAAATATTGCAAGGCATGAAGGTTTTCCTGTTCGATTGAGGACCCATCATAGCTTAATTTCCACCTTCTCATGGACTCATGGTGAAATGGAAACTTGTACTTGAAAAAAGCAAACCTGAAAACTGTTAGTCCATTAGTCTTATCTTGTTGATGTCTGTCTTTTTGAGTTGTATTGTTTAAGAATTTAAGATACTAAAGAATTTCAATAGTAAAAAACGTTACAATAAGGATTATATCTTTTGATTCTGTCCTATTATTTCGTCCTTTACCAATCTTGAGCATTATCTTAAGTAATTATCCTAAATTCCACACTATTCCCAATTATGGAAGGATTTAGTACGATTATACCAAAGTTCACTTTGATTAGGTGAAAAAAAAAAAGGGTACTTTGTCAGTTTGATTAGGTGAAAAAAAAAAAGGGACTTTCTTATTTTTCTGATGTTTATGTATGTTTAGAAGGTTAGCACAATGGGCATTTGGACAAATTTGGTATGTTATGGTCCTTTCTAGTTTCATCTGTGTATAACAAAAAGGATTTCTCTTTGTTATTTTGTCATTCTATAATACAACTTTAGATGGATAGGCTCTAATCATTTGGCCCATAAGAGCAATGCTTAGAATGATTGTTTAGGGATATTAATGTCTTAAAGAACTGTTTGTGATGACGTGAAGGTTACTCCTACGTTCTTTGGCTATTAGTAATTCTTCTTCTATGTTTGTTGTAGAGAGCTGGTGATGTTCTATTCGCCCCATGTATCTGCAACCAATTGCAGGGTCATTGGGAAACTTCATGTAGGTATGGTCTAAGTGTTTGAATGACCAAGACAAACTAGTATTTGGTTCTGCAATGTAGGCTCATATATTGTGAATTTACTCCTTTTAAGCATGATGACATATTTGGGCATGACCCTATCTAAGTCCTGATTGTATTCTCTTTTTAGGTAATCTAGTGAGGGATTGGGCTTTTTGCTAAGCCATTGGGTTTTCCTTTCTTATGTTTGCCTTTTCTTGCTGATCTATTAGTGCTTGAGGTTTGAGTAGCAGGAAATTGGGAATTTAATCAACTTGTCGTATCTGTTACTCGATTTTACTAGTATATGTTTTGATCACCAATTTTTGCAAGTATATGTTTGTGGGCACACGCCCCAAAAATCGCCCGATTTTGGTTTGCAAAGGTTAATTTGTTTGGGGGCGGCCCTCTTAGAAAATAGCGCGGCGAAACGCCTCGATTCAGAGTCGCCACTCGGGTTTTAGCGGTGAGGCACC
Source organism: Rhododendron kiyosumense (assembly GCA_019656275.1). Taxonomy (NCBI): domain Eukaryota; kingdom Viridiplantae; phylum Streptophyta; class Magnoliopsida; order Ericales; family Ericaceae; genus Rhododendron; species Rhododendron kiyosumense. Next base: position 175,890 of record BPLS01000447.1, read on the forward strand.
CAAGGAACCGAACTCGAGAACGCTTGCTACGTTTTGCTTTGATTTGAAAAAGTTTGATTTGATTTGAAAAGGCGTAGACTGGTCCGTCGTCACCTTCGATATCTGAGGTTCGGGAGCCAGGTTACGAGAGGGGAAGGGTTTTATGGCACCCCTCTCGCCCAATCCGGAGATCGGTCTCTACTCGGGCATTTTGTAAAACATTTGCATTCTTCTCTCATTTGATCATTTTTAGCCAGTTAGGGCGGGGGAACAGTTAGCGGGGATTAAAACTGTAACAGCTTGCAGTTTATATGACAAAATGTTTATGGATGATGATTTGCTTGTTTGAAATGAATTAAACGTAAGAACATAGATTGAGAACAAGTACTGCAAAAAGTCCAACGGGATGATGTACGCTGCTCGTCGGGTGCGCGAGCAGGCAACATGCTGGCACGCAATGGCCAAGCCACTGCACGCCAACACACCCTGCGCACGCCACCTCAAAGCTGGCGTACACTACCCTACCAATTTCTTACAGTTCTTACTCTCAACCCTCTGGGCTCTGGAATGAACCAGTGCACACCCAGGACAAACCACGCAATTGATAAGATGGATTAGGTACATGTACAGACATAATAAATGGCTAAGAGCCATAAAAACAGCAAGGCAAACCCCATAAACAGAGTGGGGAGGAATAAGAGGCCAGGATTGAACCGTGATGTAAAGGCCAGGCACCGAACTTTAGCGTAGATGCCGTACGCCACTCTTGAGAGTCCGTACGCCATGCTTGCATGTTGTCCAGTGTTTGGCTTTACATCATCTGGGCTCTGGAACATGACCAGAAACACCCCAGAGGCCTTCTAAAGCAGATATGAACAAATATTGAATACTACAACTAAACGGTTCTAAATACAGAAAGCAGCAAACTAGTTTTTAGCATGCAATAAGGTGATGAATAGACAAGAAATAAAGCACAAAACAAAGATCTAGACCCCATTTCACAACTGGAGTACGCCAGTTTCGGAGGGCTCGGACCTGCGGTACGCCACCTAAAAGGTGGCGTACGCAAGGTCCAGACAGATCCCAGACAGATCAAATTTTAAGACTGTACGTACTGCCACGGACCGGCGTACGCGGGCCTATGACCGGCGCACGCCAATTCTAGTTAGAAACGATTTTTTTGTTTTTTGAAACTTTGATAGCTTTAGGGTCAGGACTGGTATTGATTACCATCCTTGACCTGCCAGCCCCACCCTCAGGGATCAGAACAGAAAAAACAGTACAAAAGCTTATACCTTTGGCTTTTGGATTTGAAAGATGTTTGAGCTTTGAATGTGGGTGGATGGATGTATGTTGTAGTGTATGAGATAGCTTCTTGTTGTCTCTTTCTCAAGGAGAGGAAAGAAAGAACAAGGAAACTAATGGAGAGAGAGGGAGGAGACTTGAATGCCTTAAGCCTTTTTTGGTAACCCTTTCAAATGAAAGCATATGGAGGTATATATAGGGGAAGAGGGAGAGAGAAGGGTTGAGGCCAGTTAAAGTGACTGAAGCCTTAGCCCTTAAGTCTCTCCTCTCATTGGATGAGAGGAGAAAGGTGATGGGATGGGTGTAAGAAATGTCCCCCCGGCCGAGATTGATTTTTCAATGGATTGGAAGGTTCTCATGTATTGTAGACCCCTACCCATGGCTTCTGCATGCTTAAAAACACAAGTTTGACCGGAGGTTGACTTGCCGTACGCCACTATATACCTGGCGTACGCCGTGTCAAATTCGGTCAACGGTTAAAGTTGACCGATGACTGACATGTGGCAGAGGACCAGCGCACGCCAAGAAAGTATTGGCGTAAGCAAGTAGGGTTTTGTTGAGGCCTTTTGGTTCGGGTTTAGAGAGTTTGAAAGGGTTTTTGGAATGCTCAAAGCTCAAACATACAAACATTTTTGGGGTGTTCTTGATCCGTTTCATCATCGGGGAATCTAAAGACCGTACGTAAACTAATCTGGAAAGTCCAAAATAGGATGTCTACAATGTTCTTCTTTCCAATGCTCTTTCAGCCTCATTAATCTTTGTTTTTCAGAAAATGGATGAACTTTGGAGAGCCTTAAAGTCAAGATTAGGTTAAAAAAAAATGAAGGAAAATACAAGTGAAAGGTATGTGCATTTTGGTGCAATTGTAAGATTGCAACATTGACACCTCATATTTATCCGATTCGTTCTTCGTAAGTTGGAATGTTGGATAAATTTTTTATATGGGCTTTATGGAACTTCTCTATACTGTAATGTTCTAGTAACTCAATTCGTTCAATTGATTGATGACTGCCTGATCAGTGATCCTTTGGTGCCTAACCCACTTGTATAGCTGAATTGCAAATTGGAAAAAAAGAGCAAAAGAAGGTGCCGATCCTCTTCCATATCCTAAGCCAATTAATTGCTTAGGATGACCGATTGAAACTCAATGATAGATATGAAGCTCGGCAAGCGGATCCATAAGACGATAATGTTGATGTGCCTCTTGCTTGAAATAATGGTTGTGTAAGTCTCAAACTCTATAGTAACCAGGAGATAAGACTTCCATTATACTCTTACTAGTTGATATTTGTCTTGGGATTTTGTCTAGTATGCCTTCTTATTCATTATACATGCGCGATAGAACTTTTGATACTAAAGTTATCTCATATCTTGTTGCAAGTAAAAAATTGCTCATGAACTTCTACAGGTGTGAGGGTCACTAGATTTTTTTTTTATTACGGGTTGCTTGTTATATTAATTTTTTTTATTTAAATAGTTAGAGATAATCTGTAATGTGTGACTGAACTTTTTGATTGTCATTGTTCCATTGAAATGAAGAGAATACGGAGTTACAAATTGCGTTTAGTCCACAGAGGATAAAGGGGACGTGGGGGTGAGGAAAGGAGACTTGGGCGATGTCCATGTAGTCTTAGTCAAGGATTATGATGTGTCTCCAATTGTTGCTGATTCTTCTTAGATGTGGTAGATTGTGAATTATGAATGCTCTTTTCAACTCCAAATTTTGGAGGGTTAAGAGTTGATCTCTGCTTTATGGGTATAGTTGTGGCTTGGCTGTTATTATTGAGACTCATCTATTGTGATTAAGGGTATTGATAGGAGGCTGCTCAAATTTTCCTATTTTTACAGATTTGAGTTATCCACTGTTACTGTTAGATTTATTGGAGAGTTCCAACCTAAAACCAATTGGCAATAGGTGGAGTAGTCTCTAGAATTTATTAACCAAGCTTGGGTGGCTTAGATGAGCGATGTGGGACAAGTCTAACACTCCCCCTCACGTGCAGCCCAGATGCACATGGAGGTGACTGACCAGGAGCTGACTAATTGACTCAGACAATAGAGATGACAGAGACTTTCCCACAAGAGGTGAAGCCACCCAAGACCTAGCTCCGATACCATGTTAGATTTCTTAGAGAGTTCCAACCTAAAACCAATTGGCAATAGGTGGAGTAGTCTTTAGAATTTATTAACCAAGCTTAGGTGGCTTAGATGAGCGATGTGGGACAAGTCTAACAGTTACATCTGTTCTCAACTCCTAAGATTGGGAGGGCTGGAAGGATTGGAGATGCTATGTATTTCTGCTGGATTTCTAGGGCTGATGGAATTTTGATATCTGTCATTTTTGCTTGAAGTGGTGACTTATCAATGCTCCAAGCTGGCTTGTGTTCTGAGTTAGGACTTGAGGAAGTGGTGATCATAGTTATTTAGGATTTATCAGGTCTTTTGGATTGGTTCTTTGGGTCATTGTATCCTTGGGCTCATTCAATCTTCATTGAATGCAATCTTTTTCTTTTCTTTTCCTGTAGGCCTCTTATGAATATACATTTATGAATCATTAGCTTATTCTACACCTTTTGTTCCAAAATTTTGTACCACAGGGAATTGAGAAGATTGTAGCAATTCGAAGTGCTTGGCTTTGGGAGGAAAAAGAGAGAAAACTCGAATGACAAACAAGTTTGCAATATAGGAAATTTTCATTAATTCATTGCTTTGGTTAGCTTGTTCACGGCTACCATTTGTGCCATTGGAGATCTCAGTAGTACTGTATGAATTAGGTCATTGTAATTTTTTTGCAACCCTTTCATGTAATGAATATTTATTCCAATAAATAAATTTGTTTAATTACTTTGGCGGCATTGAAGCGTTTTACCCCAATAAATGAATTTGTTTAATTACTTTGGCGGCATTAAAGTGTTTTAGATTAGTATTTGGGTTTTTTTTTTCTCAAAAAATTATTTTACTATCCATGTTGAATGTGATTAACAATATTAAATGAGGGTGCAATCACAAAAATGCTATTTAAAACAATCTCAAACTATACGCCATGCACAAAAAAGTTGTTAAAAAAGCATACCAAAGATTCTTTGAACGCTATTAAAGGATTGTAGAATACATCAGTTGATGACTGTTAATAATAGGGGCTAATACAGCGTTCCAGTGTCTATAACTTTTCACAGCATTTTTCACACGCTATTAAATGTGATTTTTCTTGTAGTGCACCCATGTAGAAACCAATGGGATCTTGGAAGCAGAAGGGCGAGAGCAACACTAGCAACCAATGGGATCTTGGAAGCAGGAGGGCGAGAGCAACACTAGCGGCAAAACAGCATGTCCTTTTCTTTTTTTTGAACAGAACGAAACCCAAAAAAAACAGCTTGCTAACAAAAGAAAGACATGGAATCACACGTGTTCCCTACTCCCCTTTCACATGGGGACGTGAAAACATTTCTTAGGTTTTCCCGTTCCCTGCTTCTAAGTTACAAAGGTCGGATAGATTTCGGCGTTTAAGAATTCAAACAAAAATTAGCTGCTATTTCAGTTGTTGAAGACTGATAGCTGCAACAATATAGAATAGTAGAACCCAAGACGATGACGAGGAAACTGGACATAATGGACAATTTAGAATTGACAACTGTTTGTTTAACAACGAACGAATATTAGCCTTCCTTGTTCTAGCTATTTACACAAGTTGGTTGGGATAAAGATTTAGTTTGTATCCGCAACCTTTGTTCAGGGCAGGGGTTCTTGTGAATCTCCCAAGCGAGACAAATGAAGATATGCATCTGTCCCTGCAAATGACAAAGCATACGTACGTATGTCAGCAAATGCAAGCGAGGAATCAAAATACTAGTAAAGAATAGGTCAACACCTGCATCCACAAAGGTATTCACAAAAACGTCATAATGAAATGTGATAAACATTTGTTAAGAATAAGATAAAAAGGCTAATGATGCATTCATAAACATATTACATATCTACATACTCTGTATAACATACCCTAACACCAATTCTAGACTTTGAGATTCATGTATTTTCCTCACCAAGATGTATACAATGCTGTGCCGATTATCATTTTGAATCCAACTACCATCATTCAAACCCTGACTACTATCAACTATCTAGAATTCAGATTATGCTTCATTTTTAACCATCTTTTTGCAAGCAACTGGAGCAATACGGACAGAGCACAAATATTTGACACTTGATTTGACTTATGAGAATAAAACAGGTACCATGAATCTATCAGCCTATTACAAAAACATATGAACCTCACCTTTAGGTGTCCAATATCAAACATCGTTTTCAAATCCGTATGGAAACATATACAGCAAAACACGGGACAATAATCAACTTACCATATCCTTCCATAGATATTATCTGCATATCCCCTCCAAAATATCTGGCATATAAACGACTTATGGGAAGCCCATATCCATAACCAGCCATTGTTGCCACATTAGCTGTTCCAAGATCTGACTGCTCATCCAGGGGATTTTTGGCAGTGCTGTAAAGATACGTAAAAATCCTAGGGAGACCGCTTCTTGGTATTCCACCCCCTTCATCTGAGACCTACGATCCAGAGAGATTACAGTTGTTGAATTAACTGAGGGTGAGTACAACAAATTCATCAAAACCCTAAACAATAAAACTGTAAAACAACAAACGGCATGTTCAGAATTTCTAATGGCATCCAATGGCTTATGTCAACCGATAAAACACTTGCCTTAATGGTAACATCCTCTATACCGTCAGCTACTATTATTCGGATGGGAGGTGCAACTTTGTCGGAGTCCATAAACCGCTCTTGGACAGCACGCAAGGAGTTCTTAACCAACTCAAAAACCATCAGATGTAAGTGAGGCGGAACATACCTGTTATGAAAGCATGCCAAGTTAAAATCAAACATTAAAGCGATACCAAGAACAATGAAGTCTAGTTGTTTAAGTATTTGCTTGGACAAACCACTAAAGAGTAACCATCCAACAGCGCAACTTGCTTATAGTCATACGGAAGACAAAAAGCTCAGAAAACTACTTTCCTGGTTTGTGGAAACATGAGCTAACTATAAAGAACTTTGGTTTAAAGAAGACGATGAACAAGAAGAAGAGGACTCCTAAACTAACCTATAAATCAGAAGGAAAAGAACTTACGGGAATGAAAAATTATGATCCCCGTAGATTGTTACGTCAGGTGCACTGCCATACTCTCGCAAACAAATTGAGCGGGCATCTTCACTTGCAGTTCTTGCTACCTCTACAGGAGACATTTTTGTGTGTATGTAACCCACACAATCAGGAGAAGGGGTGGGATCATGCAATGCCACATGCTGCCCTGAGTAGCAGCAAAATCGAAGTACAAAAACCTGTTAGTAGCTTTTTCCATACTACAAATTTGATTACTGCTATTCTGCTAATAAACACCATTCTCATACATAGAAAGCAAGAGGTCAATTAGGAGACATCTCAAGCAAAGCAAGAGGAAGTAAGCAAGATGGGACTAACCAATAAGCATGCGAATCCCAATTCTCGACATGTAGAAGCGGTCCAGGAACTGATGAATCTCGTCCAAATCCTCGTAATCAATCTTCGGGTCCAGGCTTTTCTTCAACTGTTGAACTCCCAAAGCCATTGTGGGAACAACATTGTTATGTCTAACCTTAATCATCTTAATCATTTGTGTGAATTCCAATTCATCACTAGTGTCCTTGATTTCAGAAAAGGATCTCAGGTCACGGAAAGAATCCAAATACCAATCTCGCACCTATCAACATGAAATATACATGATGTCTGCTTGGCTCAAATATTGTAATTCAACCGTAAATCCAAGATGTCAATCCAAACACACATAACTAAGCCTTTGCAAGGTACATCCTACAACTAAGCCCTAACAATTCATTATCGGGATCTTCACAAAGATATTGGCATAATATCACTTGCAAAGAAAACTAAAACAAAGCTCAAACACGAGGGAAAAGAAATGGAACACCGAATTCAAGAATAGTAAAAAGCCAAAGACTATGGTCACGATAGAAAATGTCAAATACCCCTAAATTAATAGATTTTAGCATCTTAATTTGCTTGGTCAGAATTCAAAGATCTCTTCTTCACAAATCGAGTCATCACATCCGTTATGATACATGTAGAGGCCATATGCAAGATTAATAGTATAATCAAAATAGCAAATTATCTATCAAACGGGAAAGTCTTCAATACACAACCTTTTAAGGTGTATTCCATATGCACCTATTGTGTTGTTTATATTGTGCCACCTCATAAAAAAATTCTTGTAAGACCTGTCATTCACTACATTTTATTTCGTATCGTAACTTTTTATCAATAGATTCATAACATAATAGATTCATAACATTTTAGAATCGTAACATTTTGATGTATTTCAATGAGGGTGCATTTGATATACATCAATAAGGTGTGTGTATTGTAGCACTCCCCCTGTCAAACATTAAAAGGAAGATTCTCTTCCTCTTTATCTCCTTTTACTCCGTGAAAAGAAAAAGAAAACACTCGTTAAAAAGCACTTCTCTCGAGTATAACAAACTCTGACAAATCTATATAATTCACAGTACGATTCGCAAAAAATAATATATTTATCCCACTTAAAAATAAACCAGAGATGTTATTTACTCCAGAATTTTATAGGAAATGAACCCAAGAGTCCAAAACCTAGACCGATGAAATGAATCAAAGCGAAAGAAAAATGTGAAGAAGGGTAAAAAAAAGAAAAGGGATGGGGGTACCTTTAGGACAGCGGGCTTTTGGGATAAGCCGTAAGGAAGGGAATCGAGTTCAATGGCACGCCTAGCGATTCTGATGGGGAGCTCTTTGTGAAGGAATTGAGCAGAAATAAGCAAATTACGGAGGGTGGGTGTGGAGCCAAACTCCATCATGTACCTAAGGCTAACCCCAGTCTGCTTCATAGCCCCCCATCTCTGCACCTCTTCCATCAGTCTCTTGGGAAAAGACTCGTACATCTTCTTCGCCGCCATTCCCCACCCACCAAACACCTCAACAACAACAACATGCAATAATAATAATCAATAGTAAATCTATTGATGATGCAATTGAAATTGCAATTGCAAGACGAGTTAGTACACAAACAAAGCCAAACTGACATAAAGGAAGGGAAGGAGTAGTTTTTTTTTCCCTTATTAGAGAGAGAGAGAAAGGGATGGGGGACAAGTGGATTGAGGGGAACCGAACCAGGGTTAGGAAATTAACCAGAGGAGGCGGAGGTGGAAGTGTAACGTGAAAAGAAAGAAGAAAGAATCCCCTTCCTTCACCCCACAGAGGCCACACGGTAGCCAGGTATGTGTGTTTTTGCTTCCTCGTCCGTGGCACGTGTGATCACGGAATGGGGGGATGCGATGAGGAAGACACGTGGGTTTATCCATTTATCCGAAACGATCAAACCAGAACTTCCTAAGTGGGCCGGACGCTTCGGGATCGGGGACTACTCTTGTGGCCCAAAACAAATATTGGGCCGACTTGACAATTTCTTCGTTTTGCTACTGCTACAGTTTTGGGAAAATGACGGCTATGACGTATTTTAATAATTAATATCTGCTAAACACATTTTTAATATTAACAAATGTTCTCAGCATATTTTTGATGGGTATCAATTATCAAAACACGTTATGGCCTTCATTTTCCTTTTTTTTGTTTTTTTATTCTGCCAACACAACTTTCTTTCAAGGTTGATTTTTTTTTTCCTCGGCAAAAGTCAATATTTTTATGTGTAGTTAATGATGTTTAATTCATTTGAACTTTTGTCGAATAAATGAGAGTACATGGTGTTAACCGGATTGGGAAATTCTATAGTGCAGGGCCCTTCAAGGCAATCTTTAGGGCACACACGAACCATCGATTTTGACAATAAATGGGATTGAGATATGATTTTTAATTATGACCGATTTACCGATCATAATTAATTTTTTATCTGAATCGTTAATTGATGAGATCAACGGTTTACGGACAACCACTCCTCTCACAACTTATAAGGTTGACCATAAACAAAACTTTATAGGGAACGTGGTTCTTAAAAAACCCACATTAATCATATTTACAAACAAGGTTAACTGAACAAGTGATGGGCGGTTCTCTTTTATCATTTTATGTACAGTAGATGACAAGAACGGGGTATTCCTATGTGTTAGAGCCCGTTCCAAAAACCTTCTTAAAAAATAAGCAGCTTAATTCACATTTTCAAACTTAAATATAATGTAAATGAAAAATAAATTTTTAATTTTTTTTATATCGTATAAAAGATCTAGATCTCGATGAGATCTTTCAAACAAAATCCATATTGCATATTTTTAGATTTCAATAAGTTCATAATTTTTTAACTTAAAATTGCCTTATTAAAAAATAAAGGTTTTTTTTTTCCGTTCTGGAACACGCTCTTAGTAGAATGATAAGCGGGGTGGGTACTCCTATATATGTTAGAACTTACAACCATGAAGAAAACAAGAAAATTAAATTTCTGGCATTCTAAAGCTAATACTACTTAAATCAATCTGTTCTCCTTCCTGTCCTGGTTATCACATTCATAAATTTCTCTCAAATTTAAAAGAAGAAGATGGACACCAGAATGTCGTGAAAGCATCATTTAGATTTTCCTTTATCACAATACCATTTCCTGAACGGCCGGGTGAATTCAAACACTAGAGGACAGATTCTAAAGTAGAGGAAGTCCAAAACTTGCTATTTCTTCACCTAAAGAGATCTATGGAGCCTTGGCAATAATAATCCGCATCCGCGTAAGATGGCCTCTAACAATAATAGCAATTGAGATTAAATTATTTACATTGTTGGTGTAAATATTTGATTATTCCAAATCAAATCAATTACAGTGCATCACATCATTAAAACAGTGATCTCAATTAATAAAATATGACGACATGACGCGCTATAATTGATTTGGAGAAAATAAATATTTACACCACCGGTGTATATAATTTATTCTCATAGCAATTTTGTAAAATTAAAGCGCGATTGGTCTATATTGGTATTATCTGGGCTTTAATCGCTGTGAACGATGAGATTAACCTTCCAAAGATTAGTCGTGGAGGAAAAACTTTAGTTTGATATTTTTGTGAAGCATTCTCGTGGACAAGAGACAGGCATGAGGATTAGTTTGTTTGTTTGTTTTTTCCCCTTCGATATTATTCTTTGAAGTTCAAAGAAAAATTAAAGAAATTCACAGTGGTATAATAAAAAATAAATAACCAAAAATTAACACATGAGTTTTTGATTATTCATTTAAGAGGTTGTTAAATTTAACAATATTAAGATCCACATTGGTTACTTTTAATCCATAACCAAAATAAGGGATCCACTATAATTTCACTCTTCTCTCCTCTTCTATTTTCCGGCATTCATTTCCCTTCATTTTTTTGTTTCAAAGCTTCCCCGCCTGTTCTCCTTCCCTCTTAATAGAATTTTTGTGCACTTCTCCTTCCCAAACGATGGAATCACATAGACAATTCCAAAGCCAAATGGAAGAAAATCAAAAGAAAGCAAAAAAACAAATTACTTGCAAGTTGATGAAGCGCTAGTGAAATAGAAACGAAAAATGAATAAAATAGAAACGGGAAAAAAGAGTAAAATACCTTAATTCTGCGACGATTGGTTGAATTGTAAATGATCAAGAGATGTGAGCTTTACTTTTGGAGAGAAAAAAAGAGAAACAGTTTGTTGGTGAAGTGAATACTATATAGACCAGACCAAGAAGAAAATACCAGTTGAAACAAGCGTATATACAAATTTTGAAACCATTTAACTTATGTGGCGTGGAGTTCATAAATTTTAATTATTGAAAAATGTTGCTAGTTTTGATTATTCAAAATCTAAAATTTAATTATTTTTAAAAATATTGCGAAATTTAATTAATATTATTAATTTAAAAAATAATTAACTTATGATTATATCAACGTGGATGGCCTTACCTGTAATCATCCTCCTTATTTTAGTAATAACAGCGATTCATCCCACCGGGGCCAATTCTCTCTCTCTCTCTCCTTCCGCGTTGAGAACCCTAAAACTCCCTGTTTCTCTCTCTGTCCATTTCCGTTGGTTTTCCATTTTACATCTTCGGGTCTGGAGGACTAATCAATCATTGTCAAGGAGGGCAGTTGGACATATTATTGTTTTTTTTTTTGTTGTTTTAATATATAGTTTATAGTGGAACAATGCGGTGAAGTTGGAATTTTGGTGACTTTAATTTGCCGGTAGGAATTTCATTGTGGGTTTCCGACCGGCAGGAGACCGAAACAGATATAAACTACAAAATACATCAAGAGAGAGAGAGAATGGCGAAGACGGAGTTGCAAATGAGCCCCCAGTTGGAGCAGATCCACGGCGAAATTCGTGACAACTTTCGAGCTCTCGCGTATGTTTCCCCCCATCTCTCTCTACCCTTGTCTATGCATCTATATATTACAATTGTATACACACCCAACCCCAGTTTTGGCTACAATCAAGAGGAGGTAATGGTTGATATAATTTGTGTTATTTCAATTCTGAGATCGGAAATCATTGGATAAGGGTTTTTCAAGGTTAGAGATTAGTTCCCTCTTTTTTGTTTGTTTGTATGGCGGTTGCAATGAGGGAGGATATGTTTGAAGTTTCGAAAATATGGTTTCCCCTTTTTCTTTCCAGATGCTATGCTACCCACTTTTAGAAGTGATGGAAAGAAAAACCCACGAAAAAACAAATCAAGTTTCCCATGTTAATGCCTATTTGGCTATCTTGGTTTGTAAGTTCCATGGTTGAGACAGCATTAGGGGATTAGAAGTTCTTCTAGCTATGTAAGTTAATCTCGAAACAAGATTGATGAAGAGTGTATCATTGCTGTCGCAAGCTTTCTCTGACAATTTAATCATTTGGATAAATTGCAGCCCAAATTGCATTTAATAATGTTGAAAATTCTACAGATAATGTTCGTTAAGATGGAGCCACATTGTGAAAGAATTACTAAATTTCGTGTTTCCTGACAGTGTGCTTGAAATCGTGAAGTGTTGCTTTCTGGAAAGATAAAATAGTCATAATACTAGCCCTAGATGTGGTATCTTAGCTATCCTATATTTCTATCTGTAGTCAATATGGTGGAAGTTTGAGCAGGCAAGTGGTGCCGGTATTTCCAAGTAAGAAAAAATTGAAACGGTAATAAAAGAGGATATATTACAGACCTAGCCATAAGCAACTCACTCGAGATAGCTTCCCCAACCCTTCAGAAATCTCAACTGTATTATCCCGGCTATCGGCTCGTGTTGAGAGGTGTTTACTCCATTGTTTGTTGTTATGTTTTCTCCCAAAGCCTCAGAAATCTCTAGGTTGTGCTACTAATCCAATCTCATTTGGCAGGGTGTTGTCCAAAATTGGCACTATCAATAATCCTGGTGATCAAGTATACTCGTTGGATTATCCGACTTCTATTTGTTTTCCCCCCTCCGGCCTTTTGTATTAGTTTTTTAGTTTTGTTTGGAATGAGTGGAAGTGTTCGAATCTATGAATGAGATTCTGGACTGTTTTGCATGTAAAGGCAGATAGCTTCGCTAGAGAAAACATCACGATATCCCACATCACAGAGTCCAATGGCAGCAATAAATGATTCTTTTTCAATGTATGTTTTCTTCCAGGGTGCCCTGAGTCTAGTACATGTCAACTTTAGGAGCCAAACTTTGCTTTCTTGATCTGAATCGGGTTCTCTTGATTCTAGCAACAGCCCAACTAAGCTTTTCAACTCTTCAGTTCTTGCCGTCATTTTCTGATGAGCATCTCTAAATCCATCCACATCCACATCTCGTCATCTCGGATTGAATTGGGCTTTTCTCACCCCATCAGCAGATACACTCAAGTCCGTACATTGTTCATCCAAATTACGGTTGTGTTCGTATCTTTGCCTTGCAATTTAAGGTTTATTGTGAACCCGACTGGATCCATGCCAGCCTTTGTCCATCCCAGTAACAGTATTAAATATTCAGCTTTGTGTCCATTGTTGAGTTACAGCATTTACTATCTGATGTGCTTTGGCCATGACAATATGCGAGTGGTAATGACTATGAAGATACAAGGCTCAAACAAAAAAAAAAGGTAAAAGAGGATGGTGAGATTGGGATGATGGGGAGTCGGGGACCAACCACCATGTTTCTTTATGAAAGAAATTTTATTGTTTTCATTTTTGAAATAAGTAACATTTACCTCATAACTAAAAGAAATACAAGCTAGCTTAGAACACAAGCCAATGGCCGCATCCCACACAACCAGTATTATGCGACATGCGTAAGCATGCACCATATATAATTCTCCCTCACATTACTCAGAACTTTTCTGTATATCTAACCATGGATTAGTAATCCATCTTCATCTCACCATAAATAGCTCTCATAGATTATAAAGGTTATGGATACTTTATTATGATCATTCCCATGCGTATACAGAAATGGCTTTCAGAAGCTGGATAAGATCAAAGACTCCAATAGACAAAGTAAACAGCTGGAGGAACTTGCAGGGAAAATGAGGGAATGTAAAAGGTATGGCTTTGTATCACCTGCTGTTTTCTTTACTCTCTTTTTGTTCTTGTATTCGTAAACTGGTTCTGAAATAGCAAATATGCAATAGTAGATTTTTATTCCTTGTGGACCGAATCTTCGACTTTCGGTTTGGAAGAGAAGTTAAACACAGGTAATTAATGCAATAAACTCTCCCTTGCGGAATCATGAGTTGTGAGCTCCGTAATGATAGTGTCTCTTTAGAAATTAGAATCATATCAATAAAGACTACTCGTTCATCGGCACAGTAATGCATCTAGATTTTAGAATAGTCCTCTTATAATTCTGCCAATGTAAAAATGAACAACCTTGGGAATTAATCTTGCTTATAGGAAGTGGAAGAAATCCGTATTTTTGCGTTTATTCTTTTTTAAAATTAATGCGTGTTGGATGACAGCTATTCAGATTTCCTGTTTTGTTGCATTTTATGGATCAATTTTACATTTGCAATAGTCTTTTTCAGGTTACTCAAAGAGTTTGATCGTGAGATAAAGGATGAGGAAACAAGAAATCCTCCTGAGGTTCACAAGCAACTGAATGATGAGAAGCAATCCATGGTAAGTTTGTAGGAAGCATTTTGTTTCCTAAGTAACTCAATTTTTATTTGACGACGTAGGCATTCCGCAATGCTTTTGACAATGTTGTTAAATGTTTTATCTAGGCGTATTTGCTTTTTAGTCCCTGCAAAATACACTAAGTATCAAAGCCACCCCTACGAAATTTTAATTGTCGATTGTGTCCTTCGAATTTATCATGGATTTCAATGTTGCCCTTTTTGTAAAGTAAATGACAGAAAATTCGGACGTGTCTTTACTGTTGGCTTCTGTGGTGATGACATGGGATTAATTGTCCATGTGGAGATGTAATGCTGCTACACAATGGCACTAGACAGAGGCACACCTCGAGTTGTTGGTTCACCAACCATCGCCTCCCTTGAAACGGCAAGTCAAACATCAAAAAAATGCCACCGACTCCCCACCCTTTAATCCTAGTGCCACAATCCCACCACAAATAGACTTCCCTTCACCACCACAGTACATAAAATACACACACATGTATATAAACGTACATGTAAAACTACACCAATGCAGATGTGGGTGCATGTCAATAATTAAAATTGGGTTTTCTGCTGCTCAACTTTGAACTCACTCATCTACATGGCGATCTCTGCTCCACAGCCCCACTGCCCTAAGACAACATGCTCCTATTGGAAGATTTGGGAAACTATATCCACCCTCCATATTTCTTGATGCAACCGACCAAAATCGGTTTTGATTTGGGAGGGTGTAAATTTGGAATTGAGGCTCGATTTTAAAAGATTGGGAAAATGAAACCATGAAATTCGTTTGGGTTTGTTCATTTTGAAATGTGCTAATGTATTTGAATTGAACACTGTTTGTGGAAAATTGGTTTGATTTCAAGTAAACCGAATGGGTTTGGAATTGGGAACTAAAGCTTGGAGTCTTGGACCCATATTTACCAACAAAAACAACCTTGATTTCGTCTTCTCCAATGGCAGTGGTCTCAGCAAATTGGCAAAACTGGCAGATGGTGGTCGGTGATGGAGGGTAGTGGGTTATGAATGCTTACGCTGAATCTATATTTTGCGGCTGAGAAAATGAAAGAAAAGAATCTACGATTTCGACCATTGCAAGTGAATAGTAGAGTCCAAGGTCGTCATTTTTCTGACTTATATTGGCACTATAGTTTCAGTTTCTCATGAAGTTTCAGTAAATATCAGCAAATTCCATGAAAATTCCACCGTAATTTTGCTTGATGATCTTGGTACATTTGTAAATTTTATTTTCTTCGGGCTCTGATTTGGTTTCTTAATTTTCTCTTCAATAGATGGGTGACTTTACATTGGCAATAGCATGGGGCTTAGGAATTGGTTCGGGAGGGAGGGAAGGTGGGAGGTGAAGGGGGGGAGGAGAGCTATGGTTGGGGCATTGTTTTCTTGTTCACGTTGGGTGAGTTGATATTTTAGGGACAAAATAAACAAAAGTGGAATAGTTTAGTGATGAAAGGTTGAATTAACCGTAAATGGTTTGAGTGAAACTAGAGCATTGGCAACTTGGCACAATGGAGATAGCTAATCTATGTCATCTCCATTTTAGCACACAGTAAATACTAAATCCTGCCAGCATTTTCCTTCATTAGGTTGACGGAAAGGGCAACATTCAAATTTGTATTCAATTATAGGTACACAATTGACAGGTAATATTTGGTAGGGACGATTTGGAAACTTGGTTTATTTCGTAGGGACTAGAAAAGCAGAGAAGGCTTTTCTCTATGTCTAACTCCCTTGGATTGCCAGTGACTGAAAATGTTGTTAGAATGATATTTTCTAACTCTTCTGGATTTCCACTGTTTTGAAACCTATCCTGTACTGTTTCATTTTCGTACTCAATTTCTGTGGTTACGATTATCATTAACATCTATATTAGCAGTATTTGAATATCTTCGACTCTGATTTAACTTTGTATAACATGTAATGCTGCATAACTTTAAGCAACTTGACAGTGATACGTTTTGCTAATTTATTTCTGCTATTCGGCTGTGTTGGGCATTTCTTTCATAAGCATTGAATCTATGCTTTAAAGCATTTCACTTGTAAGTTCCCATCATCTGTTTTGGGGTCACCTGTAACTGATAATATGGTATCACTGCCACTGGATGGCAATTTTTTTCTTGGTTCTTGGACATTTAGAAGTAAAATCCTTGTTCTGATTCTGAAGGTACATTCTTTAGTAGCAATTGTAATCCATTGATATAAACAGTTGCTCCATAGCCTGCATAATCGATAACACTGGGACTCATGGTTTATCAGTGAAGAGGACTCTCTCTCTCTCTCACACACACACATGCGCGCGCGCGCATGCATGCACACTATCACTATGTTTCCACCTACATGCTTCACTAGCTTGAAATTGAACTTAGTTTCTGGTACTTTTTTTATGTTGCAGATCAAAGAGTTGAATTCTTATGTCACCCTGAGGAAAACGTAAGTTCATTTGATTAATTGCTTTCTGTTATAAATCCGAAGGTTTTGCAGTTCAGTGATAGTTTTTGAATTATTGTATGGTTGATTATGAAAGTTTAGAAGTTAATGTGGGGTTGGAGTTATTACACAGCCCTGATGTTAGCTAAGGGAACAAAGACACATAAACTCCAAGTCCTTTTGTTTTGAACATAGTATACTCATGTATTGGCATATTTCAACTCTGTTGATTTGCTGCTAACTCATCTACCACATGGTAAACAGTTAGTATTTTTTTCCTGCCAAAATTGCTGATTATTAAATAAGAAAGGGGGTTGTTCATTGGGTGCTCGAGTCTAAATTTGTTGGTGACAAGACTGGCAATTAAACTAGTGTGGACCAATGTTTGTCCACCTTGCCTGCAAACCACCTGTACAATAACCATTAAGAAGCGGAACCATAATACAAAGCAAGGTATCACGATGTGAAATCTATTAGATAGGGGTCGTTCCTTGAATTATCTTATTGGCATTGAGTCCTTGACTGATCTTTGTTACTGAGTTTAGGATTTTGCGTCCTTGTGAGCTCAGTCTTCAGTGTGTTTGCCTTCTGCAACTTGATAATTTGTTGGCTCTGCAGGTATATGAGCAGCCTTGGCAATAAGAGGGTTGAACTCTTCGACATGGGAGGAGGCGCTAGTGATCCTACTGCTGATGACAACATTCAAGTTGCATCAGGTGAGATCAGGACTATCTTCTTGTATGTGTATGTTATTTGGATAACATATAGTTTCCACCAAGATTCTCATGTCTGTTACAATTAAATTCCCTCTTGTGATATCAGTTTCAGATTGTTCCTTCATTTCCTACTTATTGGTCATCTTGGGTTCCCTAAAATTGAAACTTCTTGGATGTTGGCTTAGGAATCATATGCCATTAAGAACTTAATGCTTTGAATTCAACTAATTTTTGCCCTTTTGTGTTTGGGAAATGAGGCCCCCAATAAGAATGGATAGCATCCTCAAATTAAACCTTTTTATATGACGCAACGCGATTTTTGCAATTCTATTATAACTATTGATAGTAAACATTTGCAGATTTTCTGTAATTGTTTTTGGTGTTTCTCGGTGTTTAGTTATGTTTCTCCTTTTGTTCTATTTCTGATTGGTTTAACTTTTAAGTGATTTTTATTTTCTCTTTCCTCAAAGTTTAAAGAGTTTATATTTTCTCCAACACTACCTATTCTTTTCCCAAATTTTGGCATTTTCTAATGGAAGTGTCTACCTTCTTTGTTTGTATATTTTGTATTTCTCTTACGTAATATAGCTTAGAATGTCCTAGTCCAAAAAAGGATAACTTGAAAGTCGAAACAGTTTCTCATCTTAATGTTGTCATGTAGCAATGTCGAATCAGGAGCTTGTTAATGCTGGAATGAGGACAATGGATGAAACTGATCATGCAATTGAACGCTCCAAACAGGTCAGCAGTTTACTTTAGAGCATGTTATTTGCTTACATGTTTTGTCATTGATGGTGTTCTGAACTGGAGTTGACGCATAGGTTGTTGGACAAACGATTGAAGTTGGGACCCAAACTGCTGTTACATTGAAGGGTCAAGTGAGTATGCATCGCCTACCAGCCCCATTTCTGCTGAACATTCTCCTTCTTGGTCAGTTATTATTTTCTCTGATATCCTGCCTGTATACAGACTGATCAAATGGGTCGAATAGTAAATGAGCTGGATACAATTCAGTTTTCTATTAAGAAAGCCTCCCAGCTTGTGACGGAGATTGGTCGGCAGGTTGGCTATTTGTTTGCCTATAACTTCCAACTTATTTCAATTTTGTTCTTGTTTACAGACTAAATCGCAGATGTTTTGCAGGTGGCAACGGATAAATGCATCATGCTTTTTCTCTTGCTCATTGTCTGTGGTGTGATTGCTATTATTATTGTTAAGGTATTGTCTCCATTCTTTCCTTTGTTGCCCTCAGTTATCTATCTTCTTTCTCTCCTGGCAAAAAGTGGTCCGTCAACTTTTCTTCTGGGTATCTTTTGTTCATTTTTTGGGTAACTACCTCATTTGTTAGCTAACATAGGAGAATGAAAAGAAAGAAAATGAACCATGAAGTTGCATTCTGTGTGCTTATGATCGTGCAAGGGGGCGAAATATGGGTTTTGGGTGGGCGGGTTTGTTGCAAGTCGTTTGGTCTCTCTGATCTTTGGTAGGTCCTATTAGATGTTCTTTCTTCTCTGTGTGCGTAAATAACCAAATTGTGTGTTTAAATAAGAAAGAATAGGAAGAGAATGCATTTTTAATGTAGTTATTGAGCAACATGCCCCCATTTGGTAAGACTTGAACAAACTACATTAGGGTAGTCAAAATAGTGAAAATTATCTCTAAGGAGAGAAACAGTGCACTTAATTCCCACTAAGGATGAACTCAGTTTTTAATTACCTCCAAGTACAACCCCATGATAAAATTACCCTTTTCAAATACTATTAAAATTCATTGAACCCTAAGAAAGTGCCTCACGCCCTCGATTTTAAACATAAATAATAATAACATTTGATAATTTAAATCCTCACATGAGTTACAATTAATAACTCAAAAGATAGTTTGGTCCCCAAATCTACAAACTTGCCCAATAAATTACAGAGTTCCAAAGTAGATAAAAACAATACAATGCGGTTTGTTATACAAAGATTGTCAAGTATTCTCCGAAAATAGCTTTAATCAATAACAATATGCATTCCCAGCACTCCATGACAGTGACCTGCAATATACCTGAAAATGATAGGTTGAACTACAATAGCCCAGTAGAGAAATTTATACACAAGTTATAAGAAAATATAATGAGTTATGCATCTAGAGTGAATGAGTATAGACAGATATGCCCAAGGTTTATATGGCTATCAACAAGCAGCTCACTATGGCTAAAGGATTCTAGACAATTCTATATGCAACACCTATCGTCTCACACGTCATATCAGTGCCACTAACATTCCCACATCAATCACAACTAATTAACATTTGTTTTCTCAACCGTTTCGTCAACATCACATATGATTCCACAATCTTTCCCATTCTCATAATCATTCTTCTTTTCTCATCCTTGGTCATCAACATCCGTTTCCCATGGATCAATCTCTTTCGTTTTCAAATAGGTGTAATGTAGAGAAATACGTGACCTATAATGGTCAAGCTCCGTTGATTCGAGCTTGAATAGCTGGAGTCCGTTGATTTTGTGCATGAATACCGGAAACCGTTGATTTGCTCAAGAATATTGGGAGGATTTTTAATAGAAAAATCCTTTTCCTTTTGAAACAAGTCGATTTGGTAAAAATCAATCTTTCTTTCTTTCCCAATAATCTCATATCATAACATCCAAGGTTTTCACATGTATCGCTCGTTTCTAGTCATCTCACCGAATGTCCATGGTGATATACCTGTTCATTTTATCTGTAGATCTCATCACTTCGCCAAATGTCCATGGCGATACCCGTTGTGTCCATTCTGGTTCTCTCACCATATCGGTACTTAGCCGAATGGTAATACCCGTTGTGTCCACAATCTCAACAATCAATCATATCCCATTATGCTACAAATAATCAACCATCACATACACTAACACATAGATAAGCACATACATTTCCCTTTAAGTATATCACCACATCTTACACAGCGTACTGAACTCATAAGTAACTTTATGACACACTAACCATTAGCCCTTATGCTAGAATCTCATGAAACGAGAGCTCAAGGAGTTTAGGTGATCAACGAGATGAAATCACAAGGATATGAGTTACTATGCTACCTTTCAGATCACTAGCCAAATTCACGACTACCCATCACACTCACCACAATGCCTCATATAACCTATGGTACACCTAAACAACCTTACGACACATTTTCCATTTACAACGGTACTAAGATTATGTTTAATGAGTATCGAAGGGAGTGAAACGATCAATGAATCATTGGAACCCGAGTAATCAAATTTAGGGATGGTTTAACAATGTTTAGAGTGTGTTAAAAGTGATCAAGAGTCAATACTATCGAAGGGGATTCAATATTTTCAAAACAGTTTTCTGAGCACTGGGTAACGATACCACAAAATATAGGTATCGCCGTATCGGTACTAAACCAATCCAGAGAGCAATCAGAGATCAAGGTACCGGTATCACAAAAAGTAAGTATCGGTACCTCAAAAAGTAGGTACCGGTACCAATGCATTACAGTACGCGATTTGTAGAAAATCAAGAATGAGCATGACTTTGAAATCCAACCAACCAGAGCACAATCCAGGTACATAAACTCATAACAAGAGTAAGAAATCTCTACCCTACATTGAAGAACGAAACCCAAAGAGAGATCGAGCCCTAGCTTCCAAAATCGACACCTCCACCGAGCTCTAGCCAATGAAGTATGAGCTTCAATACGCATGTAGATGATAGATTGGAGGTTGATGTGTATGGGTTTTGAGGTGTTTTGGTAGAATTTTGGGTGAGAGAACAAGAGAGAGAGAGAGAGCTGAGAGAGAGATCTGGAGATAGAGAGAGAGTGTGAGGAGTAAAATACTCCTCTACACACACCCACACACATATACCAGCATAAACACATATTGCACTTGCACCCTCCTACAAACAATTTCATCACATTAACCCCAACTCATTTAAACTCAACAAATTCCATATTTTCCTCATTTATAATATCGAATAAACCTTTTAATAATTTCTGAAACTACGGGTCCTTACGTACCCATTATACTTTCATCGGGTTTTAGTGGTTTAAGCACTTTCATAAGGTTTATGGCATTTGACACTTTCATAGGATACCCTAGGGTTTAGGTTTACACATTTTCATAGGGTACTCTAGGATTTAGGTTTAGGCACTTTCATAGGGTTTTAGGATGCACTTTCCTATTATAGGGTTTTAGTAATTTAGACACTTTTATCGGGGCAATTTTGAAAAATATTCCAGAAATTCTTAATGGTGCATTTCTGGTTTCTTTTTCCTGGAGTGCGCGGGAGGAAGGGGTCCAAAACAGGAGCTACACCTAAAACCCCCGTAAAAATACTAGTGTGGGAGAGTGACCCTCCAAAATGAGTTCTAAGAAGCAATCTTTTAATTGTTAGCAAGGATGGAGGGATTGGGGATGATATAACACATGGTGTACAAGTGGCGGAGTGCTTCGGGAGTTTTGTGCAATTGCAAGATACCCACAAATTTGAATACTATCTTACTGCTTTAAGGCATGTTGGGCTACTAAGAAACAACATGCTGGTAAGATAAGTGTAGTTGAAATGAGAATGTTGAGATAGATGCATGTTAAGACTTTCAGAGATAGAATTAGAAATGAGAATATTCGTAGCACTAATAGAATTAGAAATGAGGACATTCGTGGAATCATATGGTAGCATTGATAGAAGATAAGTTGAGAGAAAATAGATTTTGGCGGTTTGGAGATGTCTATGACTCTATTGTAGATCGATGTAGTTAGGAGGACTGATGTGGTTACGGTTGAGGGTATCACTAAGGGGAGGGGTAAACAAAAATTGATATAAGAGGCGGTAGTTTGGAAGGATCCAAGTTTTTTGGATATTGATGCCTCGACCAAGCTAAATGGATCGGATTTGTGTAGCCGACCCATTTGATTGGAACTTAAGACTGTTTGGTTCGACTAAAAAGGGCATTCTAAGAGCTCTTTTGCATTCTCCCACAGTTAATTCCTCCTATGTTCTATATTACATGGACTCGGGTACCAGTGCGGGTGAGATGTGTCCATTGTCATAGCAAAGTCTCATAGTTCCCTGAGGAATGCCATTAAACAAGAAGAAGTGCCCTAGGGAATTTCACGTAAAATAAAAGGAGTTTCATGCATCTTACGTAGTAAACTCGATTTACAAAATATGCTTGCTTAGTGAATGCCCAGCTGAATATGTTGGGAACGGACCCCATGTCCCTATCTGTTCGTCAAGTTTCAGAAAGCTATTTTAGTCATTTTGAAGGATCCACATAACATAGTGCATGTTACCTGCTTATTCATGGACCAATACCTGTATTAAGGTGAGTTAAGTATGTTCGCTATTGTTCATCTAACTGTTCACTTAACTTTTTAGATTGTGAATCCCAACAACAAAAGCATCAGGGACATCCCCGGATTGGCTCCTCCAGCTCCCACGACAAGGAGACTATTGTATCTGAAAAGTCGGGAAAGTTTCTAGTGAAATTTTCATCTGAGGTGTGCAGAAGTCATGTTGTGGGAAGAGACAGGAAGGGAAAAGGAGGTAGTGCTATTTGTGGGCCTTGGCTTTTCACGTCAAAATCTTTTATTGCATGAGATGTGCATATCACCCTTGAGATTTTCGTTTGTGTAAATCGTATGTGAGGCTTGTTTTTACAGTTGCTCATTTTGCATTTTTTTTTTTTTGTGGGGGGTGGGGGGTTGGGGGGGCTGAGACTGTTCTTTCTGTAAACATTGTGAGGCTGTTGTAATGCACAGGAAGATAGTAATATGCTGTGAATTCTACTGTGGAACTCATGATGGTGTGAGCAAAACTCATTGAAATAGAAATTTGTGATTGATGAATGTTAGTATGGTTCTAGTGACACGCAGTCCTGCCACATCTATCACTGGTCTGCACAATTGCGTCCTTTATAATTAGCTTCTTACCTGTACATGGTGGCTCAACAAGTGCACTTTACTGGGACGATGCCACACTATTTTATGAAGCAACATGTTTTAATGCTCATGCCATCTTCCCAATGGATTCTTTTCTAAATTTCGGTGGAAGTCCAATTTATTTAGAGCTTTTTCCACCCTTTCCATGGGGTGCTTCTTGCGCAATGAGTTTCCATTTGCTTGGAGTACACTGTGATTGCTTCTTGTTTGTGCAATTCTCTATCAGGTTACGAAGCATTCTAATAGGTTTGTCATGGTGATAGATGAAACCGTGGGGCTAACTGAATTTGTTTTCTAAATTCTTCTAGTCTACCAATTCTCTCTCTCTCTCTCTCTCTCTCTCTCTCTCTCTCTCTCTCTCTCTCTCTCTCTCTCTCTCTC
>BPLS01000447.1:199790-227641 GCA_019656275.1 Rhododendron kiyosumense
ATGTTAGTATTGTAGACACCCCAATCTAGGCTTCCAGATTAATTTACTTACAGTTTTTGATTAGTAGATGATGAAATGGATCAAGAACACCCCAGGAATGATACCGTGTTTGAGCTTTGAGTGTTTGCAAAATCCTTGAACCTAACCTAGCTTAAGCCACTTTAAAAATCAAAAACCTTGCTGGTCCGCGCCAGGGCGCACCCTCGCGCGACAGACTGGCTCCATCGCGCGACAGAGTGACTCCATCGCGAGACGGTCCAACCTACCACCAACCTTTATGAAGGAGGACAGTTGGCCACCAATGCAACTTCAACCAGGCCTCATGGACTGGCTGAACTCCTCTGTTTCCAACCAGATCCTCCCTCTCTCTCTATTTATACCCATCTCCTTCTTCATTTGAAAGGATTAGCATTTTCCATGGTTCTTCTTTCAAAGGATTACCAATTTTAAGTCCAAACAAGGATTACACTCATAATCCTCCAATTTCACACCTCAATCATTCAAGAACATAACTTGTTTTTCCCCATTCAAACACCACTAAATCAAGCCTTCAAATCTCAAAGCTCAAACACTGTTCAAACTCAATAAAAGGTATAGCTTACCTACTGTTTTCTGTTTTGATCCCTGAGGGGGGCTGGCTGGGCCAAGGCTGGTAATCAATACCAGTCCTGGTCCTAAAGCTGGCAAGGTTTCAAAAACCGTCGAGGTAGGAACCAACGCGCGATGGTCCCACTCTCGCGCGCAATGGTCCTCGTGGGGATTGGTGTCCTACTGTTTTGTGTTTATTTACGTATAGATCACTCTGCAAGCATGATAATAACCTGTTTATTGCTTTCCTTTGTTAGAAACTGCTAGTTTGTAGTTGAAATTGTATATCTGCTGTTTTGGAGTACCCCTGGGATCATTTTGAACCTGTCCCAAAACCCAGAAATGTGTAAACCAAGCACTGGTCTAATCCGCGCTAGGGCGCAACCATCCCTCGCCAGGACGCACACTCGCGCGACAGAGTCACTCCATCATGCAACAGTGCGCCGGGGCGCACCATCGCGCGCCAGAGTGATTCCATCGCGCGATAGTCTGCATCTGACCAGTGAGTGACCTTGCACGGTTAGCTCGGCCTTAGGCCATTATTTTGTCCCCACACTGTTTATGGAGTGTTTTATTAATTTGTAGGGCTTCTCAGCCTTTAAACTATATATTATGCTGCTATAAACTGCGTGGTTTGTCCTGGGTGTGCACTGGTCCTTCCAGAGCCCAGAGGGTTTGAGAATAAGAGCTGTGAGTTTGAACTCACCGGCACACGCGTGTTTTAGAGTTGCACGCGCAGGAGTAAATAGCATGCAGTGACTTATTCAATGCATATTGGTTTCTTCCTCCGCACGTCACTCTAAAACATGAGCCTTCTAGTTTGTTTAAACTCTCACAACAGTCTGTTCTCATCATATACTAACTGCTCATCCATGCTATTTATCACATCCTGCAAACATGTTACAGTTTTAATCCCCTTTAACTGTTCCTCCACCCTAATTGGCTGAAAATTGATTAATCAAACAGAATCGCAAACAAACAACATTTTCGCAAATGCCTAAGTAGAGACCGATCTCTGGATTGGGTGAGAGGGGTGCCATAAAACCCTTCTCCTCTCGTAACCTAGCTCCCGAACCCAGATATGGTTATGACGGACTGGTTCCTTAAACTTTTTCAAAAAAAGCGCGACAAGTGCTTCGAAATACGGTTCCTTGGGTGTCGGACATTCAAATCCAAGTGGCGACTCTCTATCTTCTTTGCGAGCACTTGTCGTCCAGCTTAAAAAGCGCTCCATCGAACCGGCACTTGCTTTAAGGGAAGAGAACAGAATCCTTTCCCGAAGAAGGAAAAGAGCACGCTGCCCACAAGTATCACTTCTTGCCTCAGTATTATACCAGAAATGGTTAGAAACTAAAGTACTTCCTGCAACTCCAATTCTCTGTTGAAGAACAGAATTGTCTTCTCCAGTTTTCCAGGATTCGGTTTGACATGTAGGTGTGCTCAACTGCAACCATGGATACGCACCTGACTCTGATTAATAGCAACTACTAATGACAAAGGCATTTTAAACTCAAAATATTCCGTCAAAATAATAAAATCAGGGAATAAAGCAAGTAAATTAGCATAAAAATAATATCTGAATTTGGTGTAAGAATTAAGAGCTCCGAGTAACATTATGGTTGGCATGGCATGTCACAAAACTACAATCCATAAGACACATTCATGTTTGTTTAACTAGCGTTGAACCCGTTCTACGCATGGGCAAAACCAACTCATTCTAGCATTGCGTCCGTTCAAACCTACTTTTATTAATTGTCCTGTGCATCAAACGGGCGCAACGCTAGAATGAGTTGGTTTTGCCCGTACATAGAACGGGTTCAACGCTAGTTTTTAACTAAATGGGTATGTACGAATAGTTTTTCCTAAAAGGAATCTGTATTATTACCTTTTGTCGTTTTTTTTCTTGTTGCTCCTCTTGTTCTCTTAATTGTTGCTCCACTTTGTCCAAAGCTTGCAGACATATGATATCAGTCTCTATCTCCTCTAGCATAGCTCCCAATGCTTTCATATCCATGAGATTTTGTTTTAAGTTTTGGAAAATTCTTGCTTTAGGCCATGTGGATGGGAGGGTATTAACTATAGCCTGAACCAAATTCTCAATGTTTGGCTTGAAACCTTTTTTCCAGAAACTACGAAATTGGTTCTCTTTATTTAGAATGTGCGCTCTTACGGTTGAGTTTGGCATCATTGGCCCTCATTCAAACTCCATCCACAAATAGTGGACATTATGCTCCTCTTCCATCAAAGCACTCATCAAATGTATAGCATTTTCTATAACATGTCTTTGAAATATTGTTCGCTTCACATGCATCCAGCTTGGTGATAGGAGGTCTACTATTTTTCCTATAAGGTATTATTCACTTATATTTTCTCCAAGATTTTGCAAGGCTCGACATGCCTCTATTTTTTGTTTGACAAATTTTTCTACTAGGTTGCCCTCCATATGACGTCTAGTTTCAAAATCGTATACTTCATTTAACATATCTAAGTGATCATGACGACGCAAACATGAAGGAGGCCTCATGAAAACCTGCATAAAATGTAAAAGTACTGAATCTAAACTTAAAAGTACTCAAGAGAAACAATTGGGGCTCATTTTTAGATAGTGGGCCAGCAGTTGGCATTATGAGAGTAGTTGGAGGGTGTTGTTTTAAAAAAAAAAATTCTGTTAGGTGTGGGAACGTGGAATCAAACACCTAGAGTTAACAATGATGGGTTTTATCAAGAGTCTTACAAATAGGGAGCAAAACAAACACACACAGATTTTGAATGGCGAACTTAGTGAAGAGAAAATCAACTTACACCCCTCGCCTCTGAACCTCGCCAAGCCCGTGATCAACAATTGGTCCCTCGCCTTTGAACCTCGCCTCTGAAAAGACAGTCAATTAAAAACGGGTTAGTTTTTTTTTTTTTTTTTTACTTCGTCCGATAGCAATCGTCAATTTATTCAAGTTTTGCATGATTTATTATATAGACTCTGTTTGGGCAGATGTTGAATTGAGATAAAATAATTTGCATGATTTATCCCGCGTAGGTAGGATTCGGGGATATGGGCAGATGGTTTTTTTTTCTATTACTGTAAAATCCATTCTATGCATGGGCAAAATCCAATTACTGCATACGGGTAACAAAACACAGATTTTGAATGGCGAACTTAGTGAAGAGAAAATCAACTTACACCCCTCGCCTGTGAACCTCGCCAAGCCCGTGATCAACAATTGGTCCCTCGCCTTTGAACCTCTCCTCTGAAAAGACAGTCAATTAAAAACAGGTTAGCTTTTTTTTTTTTTTTTTTGTTACTTCGTCCGATAGCTATTGTCAATTTATTCAAGTTGTCGAACTAAAAAAAAGGAAAAAGTGATTAGAAGTGTTTTTAGGAGAATTAATGGTTAAGCAATCTCCCAAATCAGTATAATTCCTGAACATAGCCTCTTGCTTTCAAAATCTGTCAAACAAACTTTCAAAATTTGCAGAACAAAAATGTAGAAACAATTCTGTCAATTTGAGTAGGGACTGTGGAGGATTAAAGAATGGAAAAAGTGGTGAAGAGTTGCATGAAAAGAGATTAAATAGTAGAAGGGAAAATTAGGGGAGAATGAGGACGTGGGGCAGTTTTTTTTTGGTTGACGTGGAGGATTGTTGTGGACAGGTGAAAGGAGGAAAGGAGACGTGGGAGGGAGTTTGTCTTTTTAGGAGTAATATGGATGTGTGTGTAAGAGCTGAACGTGGGGGTGTTTTTTTAACAAAAGAACGTGAATTTTTTTATTTTGAAGAGAACGGGGGTTAACCTTCCCTATTGCTAATTGTCTTGAACGTGGGGTTTTTTTTACGTGATTTATTTTTTATTTTTTTAAATGAAATGGGAAATCTAGTGTGAACGTGGGTTTTGTTTTTAAAGAAAATGGAAAATTTAGAAAATAAGGATTGAGAGTTTGGAGGCTATTGAGAGCTCAACTACATTCCCATAGTATATTGATAGATAGATAGATGCCCCAGCTTTTTGTATGACAAGCTATATTTCCCGCAACAAATGAATTTCTACGCAATCTAATAGCTGTATAGTATACGCTTAAGCGTGCTTTCTCTCTCCCTCTTGCTTTTGACTTAACAACTAAATGTTTCCCTGATGTTTATCTACATGCAGTCCTTCGCAGTTATGAACCTTGCCCTCCAAGCTGTGTACGTCCAATATATGATAGTCTTGATGAAGGAATTAGAGGTGCCTCTTCATCTGGTTTCAAATCAGAGGCAGAACTAGTGACTTCATCGCTACTATCTGGTGTCTGTAGGTCAGACGATTTCTTGGCCAACTTCCAGTCCTGCATTTAACAATAATAAAATGAAAAACCAACGTTCAAACAGAGCTCAAGGGTCAAAATCAGCTGCTGCAGAGAAACGAAACAAAAACTAGCCTTCGCAATTCTTTCTGGGAGACTATCGGGGGCAAGTTGAGAAGCACGAACGTCCTTCACCTTCAAGTAGTTGTACATCACAACACCACATAGTGCTGCAGCAAACAGAAACCAAATGTTAAGCCGTCCAAAAATGTGATGACCATAAAGATTTTTCTGCTGTACTTTGTTCGTATTAAAATATATACCAATCGCATAGCCAATAATATTCAGCCCAGTAATGGTCGACTCAGGAAACACAACAGTTGAAAGGGCTATCAGTATCCAATCTTTCAGAACACCAGCAACTCGAATGGTAACTGCTCCAGTTCTACCGATTACTAAGAAAATAGAGAAGTTCAATGCTAATGCACAAATAGCATTGGAGAAAAAGATCCAGAAATTGAACTGGATCTGTGAAACCTCCATCCCAGGCTTCTCCAGGAAATACCAAGGTACAAACAGAAACATGAAACTGCACAGGTTCAAACAGAAACTATGAGAAAGCAAACAACTCAAAAAACTGTAAACGCGCTCAAGGATGTAGACTAGGTAGAGTGAAAAGCTGCTTGCATGTAGCATATAGACTTTAGGCTAAGAAAAAGAACATGGCAGAACTTTTACAGATTGTTTTGTATCAACTTCAATTCAATACTCCAAAGCTATTAAGTAATAAGAAAGAAGACACTCGACTGATTCGAAGTACAACGAAAGAGCATCAGCAACCTTGTACTGATTTATTGAAAGTAGTTGAAAATCAGTTCATTGATCTAGTTAATATAGTGGGTATATATAAAACAATCACTAATTTACGCAATTGTCAACAGCTTAATGGACAAGGAAACAATGTTTTAACTTTTACAGATTGTTTTGTATCAACTTAAATTCAATACTCCAAAGCTATTCAAGTAATAAGAAAGAAGACACTCGACTGATTCAAAGTACAACGAAAGAGCATCCAACCTTGTACTGATTTATTGAAAGTAGTTGAAAATCAGTTCATTGATCTAGTTAATGTAGTGGGTATATATAAAACAATCACTAATTTACGCAATTGTCAACAGCTTAATGGACAAGGAAACAATGTTTTTTTGCAGTGAAACTTGCAATGAGAAAATGCTTTTATAGCCTTGAACCACCAGAAGCCTACAAACAACAATTTTGGGACATCAACTTTAATCTTTAATTCTTTACATAGTGGTTCAATCTTCCAACAAGTTATTAAAAAATTGGTTAAACAATAGAGTGACACTTCACTCCCTATTCATATCCAAAAAAAAAGTCCAAAAGCATACAATCGGATACCTGCAGGGAGCTATGTAATATAAGCTGGTAATAGGATTCAGAGTCAAGCCCTTCTTTTGCAGGAGGACTTGAGTCAAAACAAGCCTAAGAGCTTCTGCAAAGATGCCTGTAACCTGGTAAACTGTGCCCACTACATTAAAATGTATTTCCCCGTATGAGGAAACGACAACTCCGACACTGACCAGCAACATGTTGGAGAACACATCCCACCTTAATTTGTCAGTGCCGCATAAAACAGCCATGAGAAATGTTGCCACTGGCACTGAAATCAAGAATATCAAACGTAATCAGGTTTTTTGTAAGGCACGGTTAGGAGGTTGAGGAATTAATTTTCATACTTAGGGCTTTGAGCATCTGGATGAAGGCCACAGAGATGTGCAAGTATGCAGTGTTGCCAAACCTGTGAAAAGAAAGGAAATGCACAATTGTTCTTCTTATTAAAATAAAAGACAGTACCAGCAAAGTAGAATACAAGTACAAAAACATGGCCATCGCAGGCTCACAAGGCACTGCATGCTAATGGAAGTAATTATACAAAGCAAAATCATTCACACACATTTGCATGCATTAAATGTCAAAGGTGTAGCCTTTTCTAATATGTGACTGGGCACCACCCAGAAACACATTTCCTTGTACTTGCCTCCAATAGGAAAAAACTATCAAATAGTGTTACAATCCACCAAATAATCATCACTACTTAAATGCTTACCACAAACTTGAAGCAAAGAAGGCGCTTATGGGAATCACGCACGTCGAATATCTGGCATCACCCAATAAGTAGAATAAACACATATTCAAGTACAGGAACAAGAAGTAGATAGCTTATAACATGAAACAAGAACCCTTACATCTCAAATGTCATTTTAACAGGAGATACAACCTGCAGGGAAATCAGAAAAACGATATAATAATCTAACCTCATAACATGAATAATTTGAATATCACATCGATAATATAAGAAGTAGAAACGTAATCATTAAGTTTGAAAATCACATCGATACTGTAAGAAGTAGAAACGTAATCATTAAGTTCTAAAGGGCGATTGTGAAAAAATTAACCGATAATCCCAGATTTTAAATAGAGAGCATACAAGTAAGTCAATTTGCTAAATGTATGCCAGAAGCCATACCTTGAAAACACGAACAAGCAAGAATGCTACTGCTCCAGAAAATCCCATATGAATCATGGTCAGCGTTATAGGAAACGGAAAATTGAAGTACTTTGGAGAGAGAACCCACTGCAAGTACATATATCCAAAGCAAAATAATACACATCTTTAACAAAAGATGGAGGGAGAACAGTTCAGTTCAAGTTAACTAGTTACACAACCATACAATAAGACACCAAATCAAGGCCCCACAGTTTTCGGAGGAGCAACATGAAATGCACCTAGGAGGGTATGAAACAACAGGCCTGTAATGAGCAGACTTTGAGGTTTCACACTTGTGGAGTATGCAAATACACTGCTTTAAAGCAGAAATAGTTGAGTATTAGGGCATAGCAATAATCTGAAGCTTCAAGCCACACCGTTTCTGAGGATTTTATGAGGTACAAAGATATGACAATTAGAGTTTCAAACAGAAACAGGAAATTAAGTTTCCAGAAACAGTTGTTCTTTTTTAGGAATGAGACAACTAAACTTAACTGAGCTATTTATGTGGACTTGTGTATTATCAAGAAAAAATAAAGTTTGACCTTGATGTTGAAGTCATGAGTGTAAAACCAATGTAATCGAGAGCATCCTCACATTTATGGATGCCTCTGAAATTTATGCCTTGTGAAATATTAGAAAGATATATATCAATTGCATAGTGGCATAGAACCTACCGAGAATTGAGAAATGCTCTCCTCATACATGGAACCCTGACAAATGAATACAATTACATATGCTCATGAATCTAATCCATCCAAGGGAGAAGGTAAGCCCATGGTCTAGAAAAGCAGGAAGGAATTTTGTTATTGATTGTCCTAAGGCCTTCTTGAGTTCTCAGGTTCATTGCAAGCTTTATTACACCTGACTTGGTTCGTAGGCAAGGCTAACATGAGCCAATCATACCTTGTTTCAGATTTTTTATTAGCAATCTAATACAAGCACAACCAATAGAAGAAAACGATCGGTGTTCATCTCTATGGTTCAGGTCTTGAATTAAATCTTATCCTGTTACTAACATCCGTAAAGTGGTCTCTCAAGTACTACTGCAACCTTAGAGGAAATTGTTGGGGTCTTTTTAACAGAAGAGATTACTCTGAACAGTAGATAGAAAGGGAGAAAATTGGAGGAGGAGAAGACAGACATGAAGTACAGTCTTATGGGCAGCTATGGTCTATGGACTACCGGTAGAACAGTATGGTCCTATACTCCTATGTAATTAGAACAGATGCGATCTACTTAACAATTTCGAAAGCTGTATTGCCTGTATAAGAAACAGTAAGTGGGGAAAAATTCGTCCTCCATGCAATTTGATGGTTAAGTGTACCCATCCAATGGTAGAAATAGAAATCCATTGGTTGATGTGAGTAAATTTGTTGAGACATACCAAACCGAAAAAATGAAAAAAAAAAAGTGAAGATGTTGACTAGACAATTCCAGGATATTAAGGAGCATTACCTTGTTGTATAATATAACTCCCGATGAAAGCGTGATGTATATTAGTAAGTACAGGTAGGTCAAGAGAAGTGATTTATTGATCATTTTTCCGTTCTTTTTTCCTCCACAAGCTGATACTACTCTATCCTTGGCTCTAAACAATTTGAGTCTTCTGCCTAGCAAAATATAAGATGATTCACAGCATATCTGGCCAGAGGTTTGGTACAACGTTCTGAACCCAGGGCGGATATCATCTCTGGGGTGCTGATGATTTTTTGAATCGATCAATCTAAGCAACTGCTACCAGACTTCTGATAACCTGCAATGGTCACAAACGAAAATACTTGAGTAACTTGATGAGATAAATTACAAAGGTAACCTATTAATTGAGAATATAAAGCACAGCATAGAGCAAAGCCGCTGGACCCATATCCGTGATGAGAAAGAAGAATTAAAACAAGAAAGAAAACCATATAAAATCTAAATGAAAATTCAATCAGAAGATTCCGGAATAATAAAATATCAACTTCTTCTTCCAGAGGTTGCTAAGAAGTACCTAGGAGGTGGCAACACAAGGACAAAGCCAGGATTTCCTATTAGGGGAGCCAAAAAAACATGTCTAGAGAAAAAATTAAATTAAATTAAATTTCTTTTGCTTTAGCACAGAATTGATGTTCTTTTCTGTTAGTTTTCGTGCGCTAGATAGAGTGATGTTGCAATTAAAGTATGTGTATTTCCTTTCATAAGTATTTGTATAACCAATCAATGGCCCATTCAATAGCCTTCGTGGAGAATAATAGCCAACTTGATGTATATGCTTACATATATATTTCTACAACAAATGAAGGACCCATTCAATAGCCTTTGTGGACAATAATAACCTACTTAATACCGATTGTGTCAAAAGGACAACATGTGAGCAACAAAATATAAAGAAACAAATGAAAGACTAAAGAATGAAAGAAGTTCAAGGAGAATTGAGTCTGTCCTAGACTGGTACTAAGCATTTTATTTAGCAGCGCCCAAAGGTTGTTTCCTACTCAAAACAGAAACGAGCCATTTTTGGTACAAAATACAAATCCTTTTTTGCTTCAATCGTCTATGATGCACTGCGGGCATTTCAAGAAGAGGGGGTGCCGTGGCCAACCTTGCCCCTTTGTGTCTTCGCCCTTGTGGCAACATAAATCAAACCAAAAGGTCAAGTGAACTTAAATTCCAGAAGCAATGGTTTTGATTGATTCACATTTCAAGTACAGAGACAAATTGGTTAACCATACATGCCCTGGGGTATGTGTTTACAATTTCAATCTTTTCTTGTTACTATTGATTTCAACTTTCCCAAAATCATTGACAGCAGCAGGCCTAGGACAAAGAACCTACAAAAGAACTGCATAAAATAAAGCCTAGGACAAAGAACCTACAAAAGAACTGCATAAAATAAAGCTCGCCCTTAAGCATTGTTGTCCTCCAGAATTCCATACAGTACCGTTGTTAAGAAACGGGACAGGGATTGCCTGCTTGGCAATGACACCTTGGGTAAGCTGCTGCCTCCGAGAAGTATCTTTCTAATGTATCCAACTTATAGCAAACTTTGTTCGAGACAAGAAAGCCTAGAAAATATACTAGACAATAAAGCTGATCCCTATCTCTCTCTTCTCATTTGAATCTCTAGTTCTCACTCGTAAATTTTTCTAAATCTGAGACTTGTGACTTGTCTTTTCAAAAAAGCTAATCTCAAAAGGTTTTGATGCAGTGGTTGATTTCTAAATCTCAGCGGACAATTTCTCTGTCTCGTACATTTTCTGGGTGTTGCGTGTGCATTCTCTGTCTCTCTCATTTCAATCTGCTGTACACATTTTGTTCTCTCTCTCTCTCTCTCTCTCTCTCTCTCTCTCTCTCTCTCTCTCTCTCTCTCTTTCTCTGTGCCTTTTGTTTTGTATTCCAGGATGAGATTTCAACAAGCTCAAACAGGCCTTCTATGGCCCGGACGTTAAAAGTCAGAAAGAAGAGAGGAGAAACTGGAACCAAGGACATAGGTGGATAAAGTCTCAAGCTACCTCCTATTCCAAGCTGTGGTTGAAGCACTGTTCAAAGGGTATGGTGGAACCGTCCTGTGGTAAGGACTTTAGACAAGCTATGAAGGACATTGGGAAGGGTTTGAGTGGGCAGGGGGCCAAATAAGATTGCGACCGAGTGTTGGGTTAGCACTGAGATTTAGAAATCAACCACAGCACCAAAACCTTTTGGGATTAGTCTTTTTGTAAAGACCAGACACAAGTCTCAGATTTAGAAAAATTTACAAGTGAGAACTAGAGATTCAAATGAGAGAGAGAGAGAGAGAGAGAGAGAGAGAGAGAGAGAGAGGGATCAGCTTTCTTGTCTCGAGTGAGAACTACAGATTCAAATGCCACCCAGCTAGTGCCTATGAACAATGTATCTTTGCCAATACCATATATTGTTGAGAAACGAGACAGGAATCAGCTTTGTTCTAAGTAGGAAGTCAAGAATAGCAAGTGCTAAAGGTGTCAGACACAAAACCATCTTGTCCTTAAGTCGCGTGTGGTTGGATATTTTCTCTTATTTTTCTCAGTTTAATTTCTTCCATGAAACCCTCATGCAATCAATCGCAAAGACAAACTGGACGATACGATCCTGCATCATTAGTAAAAGCTTGGGAACAAGAAACAAATTAACAGTCAAGACTTCATCGCCAAGACATTGCCACTGTTGTTGTATCTTGCTGGCAGAATTATTAGTTTGGGTATCATTTGCGTCTATACAAAGTCAGAGAATAGTTTATTTTTATCTACATTCCAATGCAGTTGCATTTTTCAAGAGAAAAGGCATCCGTGTAACTTCCCCAGGTAAGCAATCCAGATTAAGGGTGCTTGAGTTGATTCGACGAACGCGTTTAGATACAGATTATACAGCCAAAGATTCCCATATCATAGATTTAGAATCAGATCCACTAAAAGTGAGAAAGAAAGGAAGTAATCTGAAACAGATTGAAAAGAAGCGGTAAACTAGCAGTGGCAGAACCCGATCTAACATGAGAGGTGCAAGAAGAGCGACGAGAAAAATCTAGCAAATTTCAAACAAGATATCATTTTGACAGTGGTTTTACCTGAAAGATCGATGTTGAAACAGGTTCCTTGGAATCAGAGATGTCGAAACTTTTTTAGCGCTGATTAAAGAGTGAGAAGGGGGAAGGAAGGAAGTCCATAGGTCGCAGAGAGAGAGAGAGAGAGAGAGAGAGAGAGAGAGAATGGCGTT
Organism: Rhododendron kiyosumense; assembly: GCA_019656275.1. Taxonomy (NCBI): domain Eukaryota; kingdom Viridiplantae; phylum Streptophyta; class Magnoliopsida; order Ericales; family Ericaceae; genus Rhododendron; species Rhododendron kiyosumense. The sequence continues at coordinate 211,935 of BPLS01000447.1, forward strand.
GAGAGAAGAAAACAGCGTTTTTTGAGGTTGAAGGCAGTGAGAAGTAGGAGTAGTGAATGGGGTTTTGAGTAAGGAATCGAGATGAATAAAACCGAGAGAGAGAGAGAGAGGAGGAGGAGAAGGAGAAGTAATGAAACCAAATGGGGTTATAGAAATGGGTCCCAATAGAGAATAAACAACTAGTAGTGCCAATACAGCCTCACCCGGACCCTCAATACTACTGCAACATAATAACACACTAGCGTTTGTGCCCATTTTATGGACGGGTCACCATTACGAGATACCCTAAATTTAATTTCCACCGCACATATTTTTTGGTGCTTAAAATGAGACTAATGCTAGTTTACTAAGATATTGAAACCGAAAAAAATATTAAACTATTTTTCTTATCATCTAGCGTTGTGCTCGTTCTATGTTCTTTCAATAGAATGGGCACAACGCTAGATAATAAGAAAAATAGTTTAATATTTTTCTCGGTTTCATGTTCGATGCAAGCTAGTATTAGTCTCATTTTATGTACCAAAAAACATGTGCGGTGAAAATTAAATTTGGGGTACCCCGTAACGGTGATCCATGCATAGAACGAGCACACACACTAGTCCCATATATTTGATTGTTAAAAATTGGTTCCAAATATCAGGACGTTATATCTATGGTTGTACATGTGATTCCATCAGGTTTAACATTATACCAATTGTAACCAAAGTTTTTAACATTATTTTAAAATGATAAAATGTATTTATCATTAGTAGGATCATGCTTTTTAATATTTAAAATGATCAGTTTTAAAATTATATCAATTGTAACCGTAATTTTTTTTTTTTTAAACTTTATGCGATAGCAATGGTCAATTTATTCAAGTTGTCTCTATGACCTACAATAAGCAAAGAGGATAGGCATTTCTTTGTGAATGGGGAAAAAAAGGGAGACTTTGAATGGCAAAAAAATAGAATCCAACCACTGCATGTATATATCGGCAATTAGCAGGAAGAGATTAGATTTCAATTCCCATATAACTTAATTCCCCCATATACACCTTATCAGATCGACTTCCAAAATCATATAATATTCGTATGACATTATTTTGATTTCTTTCCGGTTATGTTTGTATTGGGTGACTTAACAGAGGAGTTTTCAATTATCTTGGAAACCTTATCAGAATAAGGGAATGTGGATTTTTACTAGCAGATTTCAGATTTTAGTTGTAAAATAGCCTAACCATTTAGGTCCCATTTTCGCCAAGGTTCTTTGAAAAAAATAGAATCCAACTACTAAAGTCGCCTCTGAACATTTTAAGTGTAAAAAAACATAGAGGAAATCAACTTAGTTGAATTTAAGAAACCCCTGAAGGTTCGTAATCAACAATTGACTCCTCGCCTCTTCTGAACCTCCACTCTGAAAAACAATAGATGAAAGAGAGGATTTTAGATTGGAAAATACAAAAAAAAAAAAAAAATAGAGTAAAAGAGTGAAGGAGGAGTAGCCCTATGTTTCTGTCAAGGGCGGGGGTTGGGACGATTCTATCAAGAATGGTCGTAATCAACAATTGACTCATCGTCTCTTCTGAACCTTGCCTCTGAACCTCACCTCTGAAAAACAATAGATGAAAGAGAGGATTTTAGATTAGAAAATACAAAAAAAAAAGAGTAAAAGAGTGAAGGAGGAGTAGTCCTACGTTTCTGTCAAGGGCGGAGGGTGGGACGGTTCTGTCAAGAACGGGGGGCTGGACCGATATTGGGGGGAAAAAATGGATGGCAATCAATTGCTCTTTTGTTTGGATGGCTTTTTTTTTGTTTCATGTGTACAGCAATGGTGTATGAAAGAGAGTTTTACAATGGCAGGTGGAGGGAAATAGCGAAAGAAGATAACGTGGGCCAGTTGTGAGTGAATGAGGGATGTGGATGTTAACTGTGAACCGTTCTACACACACAGCAATCTGTGCACAAATTTTGTTGTGGGGCCCACCACGGGTCCCACACAAATCATCCGAGCCGTTCATTAAATGTAAAACATTTTTTTAAGGGTCCCTGTAAAAAATAAGCTAAACCCAATACCTATACGTGTTTCATCCAACCATCTAACTTTTCATTCAGATTTCCGGATAATGAAAAGTTATATGGTTGGATCGAGTACCTATAGGTATCGGATTGAGCTTATTTTTTACGGGGACCCTTAAAAAAATGTTTTACATTTAATGAATAGCTCGGATAATTTGTGTGGGACCCGTGGTGGGCCCTACAACAAAATCTGTGTACAATCTGTGCACAGATTGTATGTATGTGTAGACTTTCTGGTTAACTGCCGCATACATGGGAGAAGACAACTTTTTTTTTTTCCGGGCCGTTTGCCATGTGTGTGGGACAAAGGTGGGGGATTTTTCATTTTTAAAAAGTCAAAAATCTAGGAAATTAGGAATAAAAGTTTGGAAGCTTGTAAAACTTTAACTACATTTCTATAATATATTGATAGATAGATCCCAAAAAACTATTATGCATTGTACCATGTGCAGTGTACAATACTTTTATACATTGTAGTTTTGGCACCAACAAAAATAATTTTGACATTATCACTACCCAAAAAACACTATATAATACTAATAATAAGTTAATAACAGTTTTTGATCTGGACCATCTGGTCAGCATCGTCACCAAAATTGACCAAATACGTTCAGTTCTATGGAGTAGTACAAAAATAGAAAAATGGAAAAAGGCTACATTTAGTTTTAAGAAACCAATGCTCCATTTGATGGCCTCTGTCATATCCAAACGGAACCGGCGGCTCTGCTGCCCATGGGGGCGCAGTAGCCCCTGCCCAGGCCAGGCCAGAACGGCACCGTTTCTTCTTTAAACAAATAATTCTAACTATCAATTTACAATCTTATGAAGCAGAAACGTAATTATGAGAGCTTTAGAGACAAAATTTGATTATGTCTCTTTAGAATAATATGATCAAAATAATAAGATTTTCACACTCGTTCAAACGGATTAAAAATTTTCGTACTTAATTTTTTAACTATATTTTTTAATATATAAACAGTCTAAAAAAATTAAGTGCGAAAATTTTCACTCCGTTTGAATCGGTACAAAGATCTTGTTATTCTGATTATATTAACAAGATCTTTGCATCAATTTAAACGGAATGAAAATTTTCGCACTTAATTTTTTGAGACCATTTATATATTAAAAAATATAGTTAAAAAATTAAGTGCGAAATTTTTTTTCCATTTGAACGGGTGTGAAGATCTTATTATTTTAATCATATTATTCTAAAGAAACATAATCAAATTTTTTCTCTAAAGTTCTCATAATTACATTTCTGCTCTATAGAATTGCAAATTGATAGTTAGAATTTTGTTTCTTAAAGAAGAGACGGTGCCATGCTGGCCTGGGCAGGGGCTACTGCGCCCCATGGGCAGCAGAGCCCCCGGGTCCTATCCAAAACATCTCTCTCTCCCCAAAAGAATTGCTACTGTGGATAGAATTGTTCTTCCATTTAATGCTAAAAAAGTACAAAATTACACTCACATATTCACATGTTTTGGTCACATTTCAATTGGCGACCAAATGTTAGTTTTTGCGGCCTATAGTTGTTGGTTACATAACCTCTAAACTCTTGTAGTGACGTACAACATTGACATTTTCGTCAAATTATGAGCATTAAAGGAAAATGAAATGTTTTTGTAAGGACAATAATGAAACTTGATGCATTCTATAGGGACAAAATAAAAAAAGAGTAAATAAATCTATTAGAAATTAAGTCCGCATCGATGAAGACAATTAGACATATATATGCAAGAAATTTGTCAGCATTAAATAGTACTTTGACCCTCTCTCTTTTTTTCTTTTTTTTTTCTATAGAGATAACTTGAGAACATGATCAATACATCAAATTCATTTCAAGGATACGAGCAATAGACCCAGCTAATTATATCCCCAATAAGTGATGTTTTTTTATTCTCCAATGTGATTGGGTATGGGTAAGACAGTGGGGATGAGAACGGGCTATCACATTGAAAGGCCGATAGAGAGGATTAAGAAATCTCCTGCAGATCATACATGCATGCCTAGATTGGTTTTTATGTACATAAGATTTAGATTGGTTCTTATGTGTCGGTGATTTCGCCGGGCATGCTTCGACAGTAGGTGCCTGAGATCGAAGTTTAGGTAGCTTTGGTTCTTTCCTGTACTTTTTCTGAAAGCTGTATTGCCCGATGAGCTGTTGATGAATGAATGAATGACCTCTTAAAAAAAAAAAACATGCATGGATCTATAATCACGGGCAACCTAGGATTTGCATGCATAAGCACAATAATTGACAACCACCGTGGTATGTTCTATACAACAATAATCGAGACATTTTTTGAGTTCAACATCTTTGGTTTGCCCCTTTAGCCTATTGATCTTGGTACAAATGGCTACGGAGTTTGGGAGCGTTAGGTCAATCGTGACGTATTAAAGTCAGGTAAAATTACTTGTGCAGATCGACGATCAGACTTCAAATTAAAGCAACCTGACAACAACTAGGATTCAAAGCACGTACGTACCAATGCAGGAAGGAGTACTGGACTTTACCAAGGAAGGGAGAGGGAGAGGGAGAGGGAGTACTATATGTACTTTAAAAACAAGGCGGTAACTGGTAAATGAGGAGGAAATCTCTGTTGTGTTTAGATTTTTTAATTATTACAAGGCTTTTAACTGTTTTTGTCAATTTTTCTTTGAGTTCGGGGCGGCATATGTGTCGTGGGTGCATAGGGGCTATCTTTGTTGGGTCATACGCTTCTTGTTGTGATGTTGTTGTGCTCTAAGTCCTTTTACTTTTTTGTAATCATCTTAAAAAATTAATAATTTGTTTGTTATTCAAAATAAAAATTGTCCTATTCAAGAACCTGTGTCAAGAAAAATCATATCAATTTGAATGACTTTCCTTTCGCTTTTCGACTAAAATGAAACATCATAACTTTTAATTTGTGAATGACCCCATATTTATAAATTTTTAGAGTCGTAACTGCTTGTAGGAGTAGTATTTTAAATAGGACGGCAGTGGTTTCTTCCAACCACCCCTTACAAACAATTGGGGGCACTAGTTTCGCCTTTTTCCCCTGCCACATTCTCCCCCCTGCACTTCTCTCTCCAAATTTTTATCACTAGATCTCTCTTCAAATTCATTGTCTACAAACAAACAAAAACACGCCACGCCCACTAAATTAAGGGCCGTTCGTATTAAAAGTTTGTTCGTCTTTTAAATTTTAGTTAAATTCATGTTACATTTTTTAGATTAGTCATTCTTGGACCAAAACCAAAAAAAACGTTTGCTAAAGACAAAAAGAATTTGAAAAAACTGTCATCTTAATTTGAGCTTTTTTCTCATTTCAGTTCATTTTTTTTAAGACTTTTCTAATTTCTATTTTTTAGATGAACTATTTTTTCGAAGAATTTTGACGAGAAAATAAACAAACTTTTTGAAAAGTAAATAGTACTGAAACGTCCGCTGCTAACAACCACCACCAATTTCTACTTCCCTGGTGTTCCAAAATTGTCAAACTATCAATTGCACTGCTGATCTTTGATCATTATCAATCTCAAACTCAAACTCGATCCCAATCTTAATTCCATCGCCATTATCAACTTTTCAACTTACAACCTGTATCAGATACATAAAGTTGAGGTTTGGTTAGGGTTTTTTATTTTGGTTTTTGGTTTTGTTTTGTACGGTTTTTGTCCAAATATTTCCGATTTCTGTCCCAACTGTTTCCCCAATCCGGGGGTTTATACCAGTTTGATTTTTCCAGATCTGGTGGATGTGGTTGGTGGGTCAATAAGTGACTAATTTTCATCAATTTTTGATGTTGTCTTTGATATGGAGCTCCGCCATCCCGAGGCGACTAGTGTTTGCAGGGACAGAATCAAAATTTCGTGAGTGCAGGGGCCAAACCACAAACAATGAGATTTTAAAATTTCAATGTCCGGGAATCTAGTAGTTTGTTTGGTTTAAATTTTGATCGAGGGAGGTTTTTTCGGTAATAAGTGGAGAGAGATAAAAAAAAATGAGATTAATAATTAAAGAAAAAAACTTATGAGAGACCATACGCAGAAAGAGGGATTGGTTTTTGGGACCCAAAATGAACACATTTAATGCCTTGTTCTCTTTGCTTTTTGAAAAGAAATTTTCAAAAAATTCTCCCTAGATTCTTCCTACTTTTAACATTTCTCTCTCTATCTCTATCTACTTATTACCCCTACTATTTTTCAAAATACAAACCAAACACAGCATTAGCATTTAAATGTTTAAATAGCATCCAAAAAGCAAAGAATAATTAATATTAACATTGAAATTTTAAATTAAAAAAACCCCGAAACAACGCGGGGGCCGTGGCCCTCATATGCCCATATGTAAATCCGTCTCTGGGTGTTTGGGTTCTAGCTCCACATATACCAATACATGTTGCGCATGTTGACGGTTGAAGAAGAGTGTTATCTCATGCATAGATGCTAGACATTAGCTTCGTCGTTTTGTATTTCTTGTATATCATTAGTTTTGGGACTTTTTTGTGTTTCTTTATCTCTATATTGGGATGAAAATCTGTAGATGTCGTATGGCTCCTTGGAATGATAATATCTTCTCTTTTTGGATAAAAAAAAACCCAAGGGGGTTTGGCAAAGTGATTGTGCGAAAGTAATATAAGTGCTCTTCAATGAGGTCACATATTCGATTTCCACGGATGCCAAACATTTCTAACCCTGGGGGCCTGGGGCCACTGAGGGTTAAGCCCGGTCATTACCTTCAAAGCCTTGGAATACTCGAGGTGCGTGCAAACTGGCCCAAACATCCAGTTATCAAAAAAAAAGAAGGAATTAGTCGAGGTATGTGCGCGTAAACTGGCCCAAACATCCGGTTATTAAAAAAAAAGGAATTAGTCAAGGTACATGCGCAAACTGGCCCAAACATCTGGTTATAAAAAAAAATTTAAAAAATGTATCAGACGAAGCCAGAGATCCCTTCATGCCTCAATTTTGTTTGTATATAGCATTTAATTCCCATCAAATGAAAACAAAGAAGAAATCTCCTTCCTTATCTTCTTCATCTAATTACATCCAATCATCAAAAATTGCATTTGTTCATTTTCTTCTCTTATTTACTTAAACTACAAGCAAAAAAGGAAAAAGAAATCAACCTTATTAGCCATCGTAAATTCTTTTCGGTTGTTCTTTCTCAAACTACAAGCAAAAAAGAAAAGAAAAAGAAAAAGAAATCAACCTTATTTACCATCTTAAATTCTTTTCCTTCTGATTGAGAGCACAACTATATATTTCTCTTCCGTTTTCTCACTCAAGTTAGATAAGGAACTATTCCTATTTTTCTCACCTAATATGTGTGTGTGTCTAAGGTCGTTATCGTTTCATCCCTCTTCATTGTCACGTCGTATACAATATGTGCGTACAAATGCATGTGAACTCTTTAATAGTGTTGAGAGACTGGCAAGCAACCATATATAGGTACAATTGATTAGCCAGGAAATTAAATTGATTGCCTTGATAAAATTATTTATCCCAATTTCAGAAAATTAATTAAATAAGATTGTGTGCACTTTGATAAAATTGGAAGTGGGTGAAAATATGTTTTCCAACTTTGTATATATACATGGATGAATCGATGATCAGTATGGTAGTTATATCAAAATTCAATTCGTCCAAGCCCCTCAAATCTCAATTAATATGCTGACCAAACTGCATGGCAATATGGATGAATCTGCAATTATAACTTAATTTGATCAAACGATGTGTTGCTTAATTATTTCTCTTCAGATCAAAATTAATAGTTCCAGATTGTTAGCTAGTAAGTGCATGTACGTGCTACTTTTGCACTACCCCTGACACCAGTCGATCCTCGATAGCAGCATGAATTTGAAGAATTAGCACACTCAGCAGCATGACGAACTTTGACAGATGAGTGAGCGTGTAGAGATTTGAGAGATAGAGCTAGCTGAGTCCGGCCTCAAAACAAATTCAAGATTCAAATAAAGCGTAAGTAATTAAACAATTGCAAAACGACGTATAAGTGCATCGATCTCTTAATAATTAGCGTAATCAGTTTGCACTTTTAGTTAGTGTTTTTTTTTTTTTACATTCAAGTACTTCATCCACTTCTGCATAAATAGTATATATTACTCCAGCAGAGTTGATAATCTCCACATAAACTAAACTAATTAGGCATTAATTCTAATTTCAAGATAAGTAACCAAGGGCCGGGGTTTAGCCCAAATATCTACTCCATTATGCTAGCTACGTCCGGCCTATAATTGATCGATTTCATATACATACGTACGTAGCGGATTGCACGATGCACTTAAGCCATTTAAATAAATAAATTAATTAATTAGGGGAGATTTGGTCATGATAGGTCCACTATAGAAATTTCATAAGCCCACAAGTCCCACCTACTAATTTTGTAAGCCCATGATTTGTTCATTCACTTTTATTATATCTAAAATTTAGCGAGTTTTCTGGGTCCTAACTTTACCTTGGGCTAGCGATAATTTAGTAAGAGCAACCACATGAGTCTAAACCAATTAACTTCTAATCAAATTATCGTTTAAAAGTCATGGTTTTTTGTTACTACAAGCCAATCACCTTTTTTTAATAGTGATAAAACATCAATCTGTCTGTTCTAAATTAAATTGTACTTTACTGAAATTAACATTATGTTCTTACTCTTAGGTCGTTGTTATTTTATACTTTAATGTTTCTACATTGATGGTGTAAGAGAAACGATTCAAAAAGGACAAGTTAAAGGTTTTATTTGCTTGCGCGGGAGTAAGTTTACAACCGCAAGCCGAATCACATAGATTTCAATCTCTCTTCTTTTTTTCTTTTTCTTTTTTTTGTGATTTGATTTCTCTGTTTGTTTTTCAGATGTGTGTGGTTTGGTTATTTTTCCTTCAATATCATAGCCATCAGTGATTGTGATAGTAGGGTTGCGATTGGGTTCTTCGGGAACCTGCCGCAAAACATAATCCAATCTCAGAATAAAATTAACAGTCCATGGTCTGTTAGTATAATGGCTGAACAAGGATCTTGTTTAATTAATTAATTAAGCAGCTGACAAACAAGTTACTAACAGACATTGCAGCTGCTATACCAATACTAGGATCTACTAATAAACGTTAATTACAGTGGCGGCTCCAGGAATTTTTCCAAGGGTGTTCAAAAATTACACTGTACTATCTTGAGAAACCACAACTATATATATAAACAAAAAGTCATACATAACATCTAAAATGCGACCCAAAAATAGCAAAGTATATAAGCTATTACAATTGTCCTCGACGAGTTTTCATATTTTGAAACCTTTGCATGATATCCTCATTATCAATGGTATCAAATACATCACTCTTTATATAAGTAACTAAGCAATCATTCATCCATAATATCCTCATTATCAACGGTATCAAATTTTAAAAAGTTTCCCATAATGCCACAAGCCTTTTTTTGGTGCAGTGGTCTCACGGGCATTTAAAGCATTGGAGGTGCTTGGTTCAACTCCTAGGAGTGCGCACTTTCTTTTTCTTTTTTTTCTCCATTTTTTTGTTCGTCTTCTACGTCTTTTTGTTTGCCTCCTCCACAATCTACAATTTTTATTTTACCTCTTTTTGTTTTCCTCCCCAATAATAATCTATAAGTGATATGTTCTTACATTAGATGAAAAAAAAGTCATAGTTAAAATAAATCGAGCAAGCTAACACGGTTTTTATTTTATTTTCGAACTACCATTTTGCAAAAGAAATTAAAGAGATTAGTTATGGTATCAATTGAAAATGAGGTGCAATTCTACTAAGAGTATTTTTTAGCATTTGAGACTTTCTTTAACTTCTTATGTTTTTCAAACATATACTCCATCAACTATAAAGCCCAAAAAAACAAACAAATAAAAGTTAGCAGAATGCCCCCGAATTCCTGGATAAGTAAAATACAATGACTCGATCAATTGAGAAATTTGCTTCAAAAAATGCTAGGAGAAGTTGTTTTCTTTAATTCAGATCATACTAAACATAAAGTACTATAAACGGGGTTTACATTTTGATGTTGATTTTTTTTGGATGTTATTAAAGCTAAAAACAATGTAATTTTGAATTTTTTTCTTGTACTTGTACTTTTTTTGTATGATTTAATAATAAGTGGACAACAAAGTATGAGGTTGGGCTAAGGCAACCCAAATGTCGGGGCCGGCACTGGACTTAGGGTTTACCAAAAGCCCAAATCCTAAACCTGTGAGTAATTGAGGGAGAGAGAAGGAGAAAGGCAAAGAGAAAGAGAGTCGATCTCGAGAGAGAGATACGAATCACAAACCTGTGTGTACCAAAGTTCAAACAGAGAGGCAGAGAGGTCGGAACGACTAACGAGAGCCAGAGGCTGATTTTACTTCTGCGTGTGTTTTTTTTTCTCTTTTTTTCATTTATTTTCTTATTTTCTTTTTTCATTTTGTTATTGCTGAAATTGGATTAGTGGGCTGAAATTTGGGCTTTCAATTTCAAGTGGATTAATTTGTGGGTTATATTTGGGGTAGATGTTCAATAATATTTGGGTTGGGTGTTCAATAATATTTGGATTGGGTGTTCAAAATAAGACTAGTCCAAAATTTTTACATGTATCCTACGCAAAAAAAAAATTTTTGGGTGGTCAGTTGACCATGATTTGTTGTGAGTGGAGCCGCCTCTGACGTTAAACGTACAGAATTATATTCCCTTTGACCCAAAATGTTGGTCCTCTTTGGGAGTGCGTGCCATTTTTCAATTGATTATATCTCACAATTTATAATTTTTTAGGTGATCATTTTAAAAACTTTGTATAATAGAGCTCATTGAGATTCATCAAACAAGATCTATAGTTGATATAAAAAATTATTATAAATTAAAAGATATAGCCAATCTTTTGAGACTTCCAAAAAAAGACCAAGAATTTGGGATGGAGGAAGTAAATATTTTCCATTTAGACATCTTTTTGGTTTATGCCTCAAGATGCATGGCAACTACATGTTTTATGAGGAGGCGAAAAAAGCAAAAACATCCAAGCTAGCTAGGAGATCGAATAATTAGGCAAAGGGTAACATGCACTTAATGATTAAAACGGTACCCTGTTGGAAACTTGGATTAAGAAGTGATAATCAAAAAAAGGCGTAATTTAATTGGAAGAGAATTTGATGGAACTAGCCACCTACCTGATGAGTTGAACCCGGATAATGAAGCTTTAACCACTAATAAATAAAATAAATAAATACTACAATTGGCCGGCCGGTTAAGAGAATATATAAACGTTGCACACACGGGCAGTGGACACTAGCTAATTAAACATTCTTTCTTTTTCTTGAGAAATATAAATCATCTCGTGATCGAAACTTAATTGAGAAAGGAAAATGATGACAGCTAATTAAATGAGGAGATAGCTAGTCTTCAAAAAATTAAAAGGAGCTAGACCCACTAATTATTATTAATACTAATGGCTAGCTTCTCCCCCTTTCCCAAACTTCCAACATCAAATTAAGATTCGATCGCCACCTAATTTGACTCCCGACCAATGATTGGAATTATATATGTATATGTATATTTGTTGATTTTGGATTTCATAATTTTGAAGTAAAATCTGTGGGCGGCATGCAGTAACACATGCATAAAATTTCAGAACATTGTTTTTTGTATGCTTCTATTCTACACAAATTTGTATCACATGTATATATATAGAAAAGGGGGAGCAAAATGGACATGAGGTCTCAAGCATAAGAAACCATTGTGTTGCCTATCAAAAAAAAGAAAGAAGAGAAATGATAATGCCAAAATCACTTTTGTTCCTGCTAAAACCCTTTTTGTTCTTGCCAAAACTCATTCATTAGAATAGATAGATAGATAGATAGATAGATAGGGTAGAAGCAGGAGATCAGGAATCTAATGGCATGCATCTATGAGATTGAATACAGGTATCCCATTGTATCAAATTAACCTTGGATCCATGTGATTATACCAAATTAACTAATGGGCAGTCGGCTTTGTTCCGACTTAAATAAATATCAATAGAGGTCCAACTTGTGAGCAATGGGAAATAAAATCAGTGATCTGGAATCCTGGATGGATGCCTGAGGTATTAAAAAAAAAAAAAACTATTTACAATGGGATGTGTTTGTGTTGGTAAAATACAATAACACGGTTTACATCTAGTTGATATGATCTTTCTTCACTCTTTTTGTGGTAAATGAAAAATCTTTGTTTCAATGCACAAGGTTTCTATATATACATCTTCAAAAATCATTTCATTAATTGTAATTTTTTTGGAACTCTTCATCATTTTGACTTTAATCGAGTCTAAAATGACTACTGTATGATTCATTTACGGCCATTTAACACGATATGAACGTTGAGTTTGTAAAGTCTAATTTGGTTTAGCTTGCGAATGCCTAAGGCGAGAGTTCAAGGGTAGCACCCTTGGAATCTAGACATACTATAAGGTAATTGGTGATGAAAACCCTTGGTACGTTATAAATAAATAGTAAGGGTCGTCATCGGGCCGGGCTGGCCCAGCCCGCCAAGTTGCTGCCCAAGCCCGCCCACTGGCCGGGCCGATCGGGCTTTTTCTTTTGGGCGGGCCGGGCCACCTACCATAAATTGAAGCCCAAGCCCGGCCCACGGGCTAGCCCAATTGGCGGGCCGGCGGGGCAACGGCCGGGTGTAAATTTCCTTGGGCAAAACTAAACCAAGGGAAAAAAGAAAGGGTTTTGTGAGATTTTAGGCTAATAGGAGGGCCCGTTGCCGGGCTTTTGGACGGGTACCACAGGCTGGCTCACAGGCCGGGCCTATGGGCGGGCCGAGTAAAAATTCATAGGCCCGAGCCCGCCTATTACAAACTACGGGCCGGGCTAGCCCGCCCGTTTTATGGGCTCAGGTCGGGTAAAGGCTAGGCGGACTTTGGGCGGGTCGCGGGCCGTCGGGCTAAATGATGACCCTTAGTCTATAAACAGCCGGAGGCCAATCCACATAGATCTACATGCAGGTACCCAGCTGAGAGCATGATATATATTCTCATTTGGAGATTTTGGAAGGTTCCACTGTGATTTGGTAAATTGAACTCCCCTGTATTGTATCTTTGGATCTCATTTTCACTTGGGTTGTTAGAATTATATATTCTATAGATAATGTCCATATTTTTGTTACCCAATCACAAAAACACGAATGGAGTGTCGGTTGCATAAACAAGTAGTAGTAGTAGTACGTAGTACTAACTCGTGCTCGGACTTTAATTTGTATTCCCATTTCCCATACTTATGTTGCATGCTTTGACTCCTTCCTTGACAATGACTTCTGGCCGGCCTGTTCCCTTAAGAAAATTGAATCAAAGCAAACGAGGAACAATTACAGGAAGCTTCGGATTGTCCCTTAATTTATATTCCTTGTGTTACAGTTTCGTTAAACTCTAGAGACCCTGCAAGAATCTTGTGCCATTCAGGTTTAAGGTAACCCATACCCGAGCCCATACAATAAGACCCATGTTCACAAATTAAAGCCGGTTCTGACTTTTCGGACCTAAAGTGAAGATTAAAGATGAGGCGCTTAATTGTTGGACTACTATAAGGAGTATCAAAGTAGGAGATACCCCAAACATTTGCAAATTTTGGGGGTCTAAAGCGGCCGCACTTCAAACTTTAGCTCAAAGCTGGCTTTGCCCCGAATCTGGCTCATTTCTACATGATTCTGGAACTTGGCATTTGTGAAATAACCATGTTGTTTAATGAACACCGAAAATCACTTATGTAATACTTTGGATACAAAAGTTTGGATACTGTTGTGTCCATAATCGTCTAATGCGTGTGGGTGCCACGTGCATCGCACAAATACATATTAATTCAAGTCTGGAAATATGTGTTTTTAGCACTGTTCTTTCTCAAGTATGAAATCGCATTTTGACTTTGAAATTGTGGTTTGGTTTGTCTTTTTCGCATCTGTTTGTTGCTTACCCATACCACCAGTATTCCTCTAGACAAACATAACAACCCATTTGGATGGGGTTTCAGGAGAAAAGAAAAGAAAAGGAAGGACAGAGCTTTCACTCTCTTGTTTGGATGGTTAAAGAGGTGAGAGAGGGTGAGAATCAAGAATTCCTTATAGAGTTATTTTTGTTTCTCACTAAAAGTGGTGAAATTTGGTGAGAAGAGAAAGATGGAGGTCTATCCAAATGAGATGGTGAGAAAACATACTCTTTTCTTTTCTTTTCTTTTCTCATCATTAAGAGAAACTACACCCCTTTTTTTTCATTTTTGCAGGTATCTTGGCTTTGTGGTTTTGAAACTATTGAATATGCAAGGGTAAACCCAAAGGGAGTTTTGAGCAGTTTGTGGGTGCGGTGTCTTGGTTAGGTACTCATCAATCAAATGCTGATGACTCATGCGAATATAATAATGCATGACAGGCCTTCCCCACATACCCGAAAGGGCATTTCTCAAAATTTCAAAAGGAAACAAGGGTACTTATGACTATCATGTAGGAGTAGCTGTTTTGTTAACAAAGTCTGTTTCTTTGACTGTCCAACCCACAAAACCCCCATCCCAATTCATCAATAAATATACACTACTAAGTACTTAAAACTGGCATATTCACAAAACTCTAGGAAGAAGTAAATCACAGGGTGCATGAATTTCAAAATAACAAGGAAATGAGGGGCCTAACACTTTGGTTTTGAGCTAATATGCCCTGACATCCAGTCTGTTAATTTGACCTTTCAACACTTCACTGAATTGCACTTATGATTTTCTACAATAACTCTGATTACCTGTCTCCCATAATCATAATTAACTCCACCTTGTTAGTTTAAAATAGATGTTTGACTTACAAATGGTTCTTCGAAATCTGTGAATGACGAAAGATGAGATAATCCCATAGAAATGTGTGAAAAATCCTAATCTTTAGTTGTTATTCTGATGGGGTTTTCAGATAATCAGTCCCGGTCACCTTAAGAGTTTTTTTATTTTTATTTTTATTTTTACTTTAAAGAATCACATTTTAATAAAGAATGGCATTTTTTCTATGCTTCTCTTTTACTGTATGAAGGCATTTACCTACCACTGATAACTCCATGCCTTCTTATAGGGATATCCCCACCACCACCAGTTCATACATCCCAGAATTCCATGTGCTTTAATGTAGGTTTGCTGCCAATTCCCTTCAACTTCAAAAAAAAAGGTTCTCTCTTTTCATCTCTTTGATAAAGGAGGTTTCTTTCGAACACAGAGAAGCATATAGTTTTTTTTTAACCCAGAAAAGAAATATATATATACTACTATAACAAGGAAGCTGCCTTAAATCTGGGATTCTCTCGACTATAAGGAGTTATAGGCGTTTGGAAATGGGTTCGTTTTGAAATGTGTTTTCGGGCTTCTCATATCACAAGAGATCTGGGTTTTTAGAGTCTTGATTTATCGTCTCTCTGGGCGGTCGCGAGAGTTGTCTGTGGAGTTCGCTTCCTAAATCTCATCAGTTAAAGGTAAAATGACAAGCTTGATACATTTCTGTGGATATATGTGTGGTGAATATTCATTTAATTTTACAGAGTGTACATGAACTGGAAATGTATTTGCTGCTTCTGTTTTCTGGTTCTCTCTTTTTTTATGTCTATGGAAGAATCTCTCTCTCTCTCTCTCTCTCTCTCTCTCTCTCTCTCTCTCTCTCTCTCTCT